>JAFEMH010005159.1:0-175300 GCA_022495995.1 Adenophora triphylla var. japonica | reverse complement strand
TAATGTTGTAGCCAATCATGTATTCTCGCTTCTTGTTTAATGAAAGTCCGACCTTTCTGAGTATCCTCTCATTGCCACTTTTCTTTAACAATCGATAAGTTAACAAACAACTTAAAAGACGTTAATAATTCAATTGATAGCAAGGGCGATACACATTAAACGGTACAATACATTAAAAGAAGTTCTCGAGCGTGTAGTTGATCAAGAGGACAACCGGGCCCAAGCGCGCTCGAAGAGGTTATGACCAAAGTGAACCCGGGGTCGCAAGAGCCTAAAGAGACACAAGGGGCGCTTTCGCCGATGTGTAAAAGAAGCCCCGATAAGCCTCCTCCGGGAGTATGTTGACGTGTTCGCTCGGTCATAGGTCAGACATGCCAGACTCGATCCCTCAATCGTGGAGCACAATTCCCTGATCCCGAATCCAAGCCTCACAAATGTAAGCCGCGCAAGATCAAGCCAGAGTGGTCCTTGCAAGTTAAAGAAGAAATTGAGAAAATGCTCCGAGTTGGTTTCATCGTAGTGATTGAGTACCCGACTTGGCTCTCCAACATCGTGACTGGCCACCAAGGCCAACGGAAAGGTCGATGTCGTGATTTCCGGGATCTCAACAAGGCCGTCCTAAAGATGATTTCCCACCGCCTAACATCGACATGCCGGTCGACACCACGACAAATTTCGAAGTAAAGTCCTTCGTGGACGGCTCGCCGGATACAACCGTATCAAGATGTCCGAGGAGGATCAAGTGCCAAGATCGCTTCACCACTCCACGGGGACATACTGCTACACCTGGCCATGCCGTTCGGGTCTCGAAGAACGCTGGGCTACTTTACCGGGCTGCAATGGGCCTCCTCTTCCATGACATGATTCACAAAGAAATCGAAGTATATGTCGACGACATGATCATCCACTCCAAGGGATCGACATGCAAAGACACGACGTATCCGAGGAAGTTCTTCAACAGACTCGTAAAGCACTCCCATGAGGCTAAACCCGCAAAGTGCACCTTCGGCGTCAAGCGCGGCAAGGTACCGGGGTACATGGTTACGTAAAGAGGTATCGAAGCCGATCCCGTGAAAATCAAGGCCATCATCGACATGAAGCCGCCTCAAACCCCCGATGTAAGAAGAGCTTCATGGGAAGACTTCAAGCACATCGCCGCTTTCATCAACCAGCTTGACATCTCTCTCGCGAGCCCATGTTCAAACCGATGAAAAAGAATGCCGACATCAAATGGGACTCCGAGTGCCAAACAAATTTTCGAGAAGATCAAGACCTACTTGGTTAATCCCCCACCCCGTGCTCCGCCACATGAAGACAAGCCACTACTCCCGTATCCGACAAGAATGTACACGTCAATCGGAGCAATGCCGGCACAAGAACAAAAGATTCCAAGGTTGAGCATGCAATCTACTTCGTAAGCCGAAAGCTTCAAGGAAGTGAACTCGCCTACTCAAAGACGTAGAAAACTTGTACCGCCTTGGTATGGGTAGTCTGAAACCGAAACACTACATGCAGCCGCATCTGCTCCCGGTCTCCAAAGTGGACCCCGTCCGATATCTCTTTGACAAGCCATCCCCTGCCAATGCGGCTAGCCAAGTGGTCATTCTTCCCGGCCGAGTTCGACATCAAGTACATGGTCGAAAATCAACAAAGGGCGCAGTAATGGCGCATCGCCCGGCCGACTTCCCAAGCAATGGAATCTAAGGGTCCTCGATCCGCAATTTCCTGATGACGGAATCTTTTCACTTCTGACACCGCAAACCGCCGGCAACTCTTCTTCGATGGGGCAACCAACAAGAAGGGGAATGGTATTGGAATGCTCCTTGTCGATCCCAAGGACGAGCATACTCCCATAGCCATCAAGCCGAATTTTGAAGCAACCAACAATGCAAACAGAATACGAAGCTCATGCAAGCAGTTTGGAAGCCGCCTCGAGCGCAACATCTCGTAGCCGGGATGTATATGGAGACTCAAAGCATTGATCATCAATCAAGTATCCAAACAAATGGAAGACGGTAGATTCTCGCCTTCAAGTACCACGCTGCATACATGGAGGAACTCATTGCTCAGCTTCAAGGACATCTCTTTTCACTATTTGCCAAGAGACAGTGAAACCGCTTCGTGCACGCCCGGCAACCCTCGCCTCTTGTCGAAATTCCCGATGGGAAAGCAAAGAAACTCCCTCGTAATAGGCAAGACGGGAAACACCCGCCTATTGCCGTGAGATCGAAAAAGAAAAAGAAACGATCGACGAACCCCGGTACAATCAGATTTACCAAGCACTTCCAAAGCGGAGAAGCTTCCTTCACAAATGAAGATGGAAAATACAAAGAAGGGATCAAAGCCAAAAACATGATGGCATTAAAACGCCCGGCATCCCATTTCGTCATTCCGGGGGTATGTTGTACAAGAAGCGCCACCAAGCGGCCACTCCTTCTGTGTAAACAAAGAAAAAGCGGGCCGAAGCTAATGAACGAAGTTCACAACGGAACTCGCGGTCCCGCACATGAACGCCCGAGCATTGACACGTATCATTTCTCCGTATGGGATACTATTGGATATCAATGGAAACAGATCGCATCCAGCTCGTCCGAAGCCGCGACAAATGTCAACGGCTTCTCCAACCTCAATCACATCCCACCTCACGAACTCTATTGCATGACTACGCCACGGCCTTTCGCCACATGGGGAATCGACGTCATCGGCAAGATCACTCCTCCAGGGAGCAATGGTCACGAGTTCATTTTAGTCGCAGCCGACTACTTCACCAAACGGGTAGAAGCCGATCGTACAAGGTACCGAATTCTAAGAAGGTGGCCGAGTTCATCCGAGAGAACATCACGTGCCGATACGGAGTGCCCAACGAGATCATCTCCGACAATGGGACCCACTTTGAAGGAGATTGTGACCAACTACCGACCGAATTCGTAGTCACACGTCACAGTCTTCTCCTTACGTACCTCACAAACCAATGGTGCAAGAGAGGCACCAACAAGACTCTCGCCATGATAATCGAAAGATGACCACTGCAGGCCTGGATCGGCCCGAAAAGCTACATCTAGCTCCTCCTGGGGATACCGAACATCGCCGTAACCGCCACAGGGGAGACTCCGTTCGCACTTACTCTACGGAATGGAAGGATAAGTTACCCGTGGAATTGGAAATTCCATCCCTCCGAGTCCTCTTGGAAAACGGGATCAATGAAGTCGAATGGCTACAGAGCCGTCACGACGAACTTGCTCTACTCGACGAGCGCAGATTGAAAGCTATGGAACACACTCGAGCCTACCAAAGCAGAATGGCCCGAGCATTCGACAAGAAAGTCAAGATCCGAGACATCGTAGAAGGCGACTTGGTGCTAAAGGAAAAGCCTCCTACGTTGAGACCAATCCCCTCGAAAAGTGGGAGCCTACCTGGATAGACCGTTCGTGGTACAAAGAATCTTCTCCAGGAGGAGCCATGAAGCTAGCAGACTTGGACGGAAACCCTTTCGTTAATCCCGTGAACGGAAGCAAGCTCCGCAGATACTTCTGCTTCTGAGGAAGAGCACGAGTCAACTCTCCTTCCCCATACACCGTCCCTTCGCAAGAAATTAAAGTGCTAAAAGAGTAATCACCCAACCGGATACATTCCCCGCTAATGATCCAGTAAAAACAGGGTCGCACTTCTTTTGTCTTTGCTTTTTCTCAAATTCACCTAAAAGTGTCGAACTACGGTGACCCGAGCCCTTAGTCCAATTGTAAAAAGGGGAACGTAGCAGCCATCATCGTTCTGGCCTAAAAACAAAAAAAAATACAATAAGCATCAATTGCTTCGTGTTTCGAAAAACTCTTTTCATTTAACCTACAAATTCATAATGGTTAAAACATTCTTTGATGAGTTCAAGCACGGCCAACTCTTGACTCGCTACACGCTAGCAAAACTACAATAAAACATTAATCAATTAATGTGTCCGCAATGACAATGGGTGGATACTCGGGATGACAAAGAAGGTCAACCTAGTTTCCCGTACTAGGTCCTTCATCCTTCTTCCCTTCCCTTTTCCCCGGCGAGTGTTCTTCACCTTCGCAGGAAATATTCCGGTAGGCCTTCTACCCGGCTCGTGGACTCTTCCCGACGCCTCCGTCAAGCCCGTGGGCCGTCAACGCAGCTCTTTCTCTAGCTCTGTCTCGAGCCACCTCGCTTCGAGCCATCATCAGCAGTGCTTTGATTGGCCTCCCGACAAGCACTTGCCACATAATCAGCCAGCGGCATCGCCCGTACGATTCCCTGTGGTTAGCCCTTGCTTCGTCCTCCTCAAGGTCGAGCCGTCTGTGTGATCGCACTCAACAGCTCACTCCGTCTCCACAAGATAGCCATCTCGTGTCTCCCCTATACACTCTTCGTACTCGCCCGTATATCGTTGCCGACAGACAGCTGCCTCTCTCCGTGAAAGAGAACCCTCGGGCAGAAAGGACGCGTATTGCCACCACCGGTGATCGCAATAGCGTCGAAGGATCTTCCATCCGCAAAGATCCCACCTCAAAGGTAGCAAGATAACTCGATCGGGCCAATGGCATCTCGCTCCACTTGCATCGCCGCAGTAACCAATGATGGAATATAGAAAGACGTCCGAGACAGCCTCGCACTTCCGACAATCAAAAGACCCTCCCGAGCGGTCCTACAAGTCTATAACTTCCAATGGGGAACCCACCATCGCAAGTGATGCGTGCAAAGTCTCGGCCATCCAGAGCTCCAGCCTCACTCGATTGCCCCCTATCACCGTAGGACGCCGCGAGAAGGACCAAGCGTCACAAGACATCGGCACCTCGTGCATCATCTCGGCAGCCTCTCCTCAACCATACGGTCGCATAAAGTGACTCCCTCCCCCACATGTATCGGCCACCGGCTCGCCATCCGGCCTATGCGCCTGTGAACGTCTCGCCCAAGACCAATGGCACGATGTCTCCCCACTCCCGCATCGCCTCACTCGGGTCCAAGACATCATGCGGATGGCACACACCTGCAGACGTGAATGTGAACAGAGTAGCAATCGCGCACGCAGCAAACGCTGCCCCACGAAAAGATGCTCCTCGCCCCGGCAAATCTTTCGGCAGCCCCGAAATGTCAACGTAATCGGAATCAGACAAGATCCCGTATGCTTCTCCAAATGAGATACCCAACAAAGACACTAGCTTCTCAACAGGGCCATGCCACCAAAGATACGGAAGAACTAGCTGCTCTGCCTCAGTCCTCCTGCACGGCCCGGAAATCTTCAAACGTAGGAGTGACTTCGTTGTACGAAAAGCCGTACACATTCCTCCGTACGCCCTGCAACCGAGACGCGGCTCTCAAAAGATCCTAATCCGGCACGAGCTCCTTCAAAGCCCAAACAGATTTAATCCCGTAATGCCTTCGAAAACCTTTGTTCTCGCCTCGTGTGGTTCCGTACCCACGATCGAAAGTTGTCCAAATATCGCTCTTGCATCCGAGACGATAACTTGGGAAAGGGAGCCATGTCGAAAATGAAGGGAACCTTAAGAAATGGAAAGGAATTCATGCATTTAACAAAGCAATGCGCAGCTTTCTCACCAATTGCAAAGCCGAAACCGCAATTTAAAGAATCTGAAATTCATTCCAAGTCCGACCGGGACTCCTCTCCGCAGCTTGACTTGGTCAACTCTGCAGCCAATCGCCCCTAAATTGGAAACATTTCCAAGCCACACCCTCGCTCACCTTTGAGAAATCTCGCGTGTCGCCCATGGTTTCATGCAACAAATATCGCATCCTTTCCGCCCCGGCTCGTGCAACAAAGGCAAATAATTAATAATTAGCGCATACATGCTTAATTTTTGACCCGTTCAATTTTTAATGCATTTCTCATTTTATTTATTTTTGATTAACCTACTTCCTTATTTGCTGAAAATAATAGAAGGTGATCACAGAATAAATATGCGAAGCATGTGTTCCCGCCCCACTGGGCGCTCTTTTTGCAAATACAGCTTCAAATCAAAATTTGTTCTCGACAAATACATGCATTTTGTCTAAACAAAGCAAGAAAGAAAGAAAGCAAGAAAAGGGGACTACTCGAGTCCCGCTCGTCATCCGTACACTTCGACGCACCGCTTCCGCCGCCGCCGGATCCGTCGCAAACAGAACTCGCCAAACTCCTCCAAATGGGAATAGGCAAAGTGGCCTCCTCGGAGTACGCGAACTCGAGGACTCCTCTCGCGCCCGAGTGCGTAAGAAGGAGCTCCAAATCCAGCCTGCTCCGCCCGCGAACCGGCCAAACCCCGTGTAAAGTCCTCTCCCACCGGCCGTGGGAGCAGGCGACCTCTCGGCCTAGACGGCCCCCGATCACGGACATCCACGCTCCTCCGGGAACCGCACCGCATGAACTCCACGAGCCTCCTAGCGTAGGCGCACTCACCCGGCCCACCACCTCATGGCATCATTGTACGTACGGCCGTATACTGCGAACCAGGAAAGTCATCGAAAGCACCGAAAGTACGTATGCAACATTTGCGTAATGCTACTATCAAACGCGTAAAATCAAAAAGGTGCTCACCGAAGCATTGGGGTCCGCCCCGTATCGTGGTCTCGGCCACCGGGAGCGGGATCACAAGTCGTCTACGCGAACCATCCAGCCTCGTACGCTAGCCTAGCTCACGGGACCGGAAAATCTCGAGGACCTCCAGTGGACCTCGCCTCTCTATGCCGCACCTGCGGGCTCCTCACCCTCATCTCTCAAGAAAACATCATAGGCGGCTCCCCGCTATGATGTACTGTGTAGTACATGCCCCGCATGTACCCTCCAGCCATCAATCGGCATCTCCCGAGGATGCCGCATGTACAAAGGAGGATCCACCGGCACCAAGGGAAGAGACCCCTGCCTATGCGCCGACGAGTCACTCCTCTCCCAGGATACATGGCGTCACGGTGAAGTCCCACCAGGAGCTTCCGCCTCCGTGTAGTCTCGCCGGCACCGCACCGCGACATGATCGGAACCTACTCCACCGGGTCACTGGATCCTCTCGAGAGAACTCCCGGTTCAAAGTGCCGAGATATCTCCTCGTATGACACTCGAGGTGCCAACTCTCGAAGAGACCGCCCTCTTCGCCTTCTTACGCCAAACCGGCATGGCGGGGAACAGGGAGACGGTACGGCTCTTTGATGTCCTAAGCTCAACCGGAACACCTCGTAGCACCGGATTCACGCGAGAGAATGGGAAATTTATGTCGGCTACAAAGCGAGATACATACGAGTACATAAAAGAGGCAAGGAAGAGAAAAAGTACGTGAACTTACATCCAAGACGGGCGTGAAGCGGCTAAAGGAGTGCTCCTCTCCCCGCGAGAACTGTCCGAGGGGAATGGTAGAGCTCGGCCGGTCCGGCCTCCCCCACGCGAGCCCCCTCACGACATCCAAGTCTATCGGCGGACCCGAAGCAAAGGGAAGTGACAGACGTGTCGGAAGTCGGGAATAAAGTCGGCGCGGCGCAGAACCAAAAGGAACCCTCGAGCCGGACGCTCCGCGGTCATCCTCAAGGACCCGGCGGATAAGCGGCGACACCCGCACTCCGAGATGCCTCTCCATCGGCTGTACCGAGATGCCTAAGCCCACGGCATCGGTAATATCAAAACCCAGCAGCCCAGGACAAGCGCTCGGGGTGTAACCGTCAACCCACACCAGCGTGTTGCCGTCAGTCGGCAACCCAGTGATAGCGGCAAAATCCGTGGGAGTCACCGTCGCCTCCCCCGATCTGAAATGGAAAGTGTGGGTCGTATCCCACCAATCCTCGCTCAGCGCAACATACATGGACTGCCCTCGGCGTATCGGTTGTCGCGGCTACGACGATAAACCCGGCCCAACCCGGAGTCAGCACCGGCATGCGCGGACTCCTCTCTCCCTCTCGAGCCACGTCAGGGATAATGTCCTATAATGCTTGCACCGCCTCAAAGGCACCCCCGACTCTTACGGTTATGAGTATTAACCGTCCCTGTCCCCTGAGACAAACAAGACAGAAGCAACGTCAACGTAAATGCACGCCCAACGCATGTCAAAAGGATGCAATACAGATGCGGTTCTCATTTATTTCCTACGTATATTCTCATTCATTTCGAAAACTCCGTCGAATCCGGAACTTTCAAAACATTTCGAAAACTCCGTCGAATCCGGAACTTTCAAAATCTTTCGAAAACTCCGTCGAATCCGGAACTTTCAAAACATTTCGAAAACTCAGTCGAATCCGGAACTTTCAAAATCTTTCGAAAACTCCGTCGAATCCGGAACTTTCAAAATCTTTCAAAAACTCCGTCGAATCCGGAACTTTCAAATTCTTTCGAATTTTTCGAAAATTTCGCTCCGTCCCGAATTAAAGCTACTTTAATTTTGGAAAATGCATCTAGACATGGAATTTTGCGACCAAAATTTTTATGTCATCCACCCATAGTGTCAATTGAACTACATCCTAGTCAATTTCGACAAAGGTTCATAGCAAAGTCAAAAGCCCCAATTCGGGCACCAAAATCCCTAAGTTCATTCCTGACAAATTTCTAACATTTAAAGAATGCACATTCTTAAAATTAATGGAATTTGTAGGAAGCTTACTTATCTTTCGATCCCTCCCTTGGAGTTGTGGCGGTCCCTCGCCGGATAAAACTCCGCCGGATTCAATGGGTGAACAATGGTTCGAATGGTCCGAACCAATCGAGTTCTTTCGTCATCGGTCCTTCCGTGGCGAGCCATTGGTCCTCCTTCACCCTCCATAGCAAATTTCCTTCACAAATACGAGCAAACCTTGCAATTTGGGTTGGATTTTTCTCCCTCCTCTCTCTCCTTCTCGCCGGAATTTATGAAAGAAAATGGCTTTTCTTTCTCCTGCCTCGGCGCTGATAAGGGCATTTTCAATTTCAGTAAAAGTCCGTGGGACTCTTCTCGCACCAGGAAAAGATTCCTTCCATTTTGGTCCCTCAACTTTTGGCAATTCCAATTTTACCACTTTTGGCCCCCAAAAGTGTAAAATTTCCCCCAGTTAGACATTTCTAACACCCATCCCCCGAGGATAAATCAAAGTTAGTTTTCACTAACGCTCGTCTCCTGACGTTAAATTCAGTCCAGTTGACATTTGACATTCAAACGTTCAACCATGTCTCCGGACATTCCAGTTACTATTCCGTCTCCTGACGTTAAAATTTAATAATGGTCTTCACCATTAAATCCTCAATCGCGACCTTTCACGGTCCGATTCCAATTCTCAATCGCGACCTTTCATGGTCCGATTTCAATCCTCAATCGCGACCTTTCACGGTCCGATTCCAATTCTCAATCGCGACCTTTCACGGCCCGATTTCAATTCTCAATCGCGACCTTTCACGGCCCGATTTCAATCCTCAATCGCGACCTTTCACGGTCCGATTTCAATCCTCAATCGCGACCTTTCACGGTCCGATTTCAATCCTCAATCGCGACCTTTCACGGTCCGATTCCAACTCTCAATCGCGACCTTTCACGGTCCGATTCCAATCCTCAATCGCGACCTTTCACGGTCCGATTTCAACTCTCAATCGCGACCTTTCACGGTCCGATTTCAACTCTCAATCGCGACCTTTCACGGTCCGATTTCAATCCTCAATCGCGACCTTTCACGGTCCGATTTCAATTCTCAATCGCGACCTTTCACGGTCCGATTTCAATTCTCAATCGCGACCTTTCACGGTCCAATTTCAAATCTTAATCGCGACCTTTCACGGTCCAATTTCAATCCTCAATCGCGACCTTTCACGGTCCGATTTCAATCCTCAACCGCGACCTTTCACGGTCCGATTCCAACTCTCAATCGCGACCTTTCACGGTCCGATTTCAATCCTCAATCGCGACCTTTCACGGTCCGATTTCAATCCTCAACCGCGACCTTTCACGGTCCGATTTCAATCCTTAATCGCGAACTTTCACGGTCCGATTTCAATCCTTAATCGCGACCTTTCACGGTCCGATTTCAATCCTTAATCGCGACCTTTCACGGTCCGATTCCAATCCTTAATCGCGACCTTTCACGGTCCGATTCCAATCTTTCACGGTCCGATTCCAAGTCTCAATCGCGACCTTTCACGGTCCAATTCAATCTCCCATCTCAACCTTTCACGGTCCCATCTCAAACAGTTAATCCCGACCTTCGCGGTCCGACCTCCACTCTCCTATCAAGACCCTCGCTGTTCGTCTTCCCGGCAACAGCAATAAGCCCGAACCCCAAGGCACGAACGCCTTGCAACAATCCCTCTTCGGCCATCCTCGTAAGCCCGAACACCTTTTCACTTCAGCAAGTGAACATTCATCTCCCCGGCCGCCAGTCGTAAGCCCGAGCGTTCCACCTCACCGGCACGCAATAAGCTCCGAACCCCAAGGCACGAACGCCTTGCAACAATCCTCTCTTCGGCCATCCTCGTAAGCCCGAACGCCCATCCCAGCCAGGATAAAACCGCGCGGCAATAAGCCCGGCACCCAAGGCACGAACGCCCTCGTCGGCATCGCAACTCCGGTTTGAGGCGCCACACGCCCTCGAAGGTTTCGAAGTCCCGTGGTTCGAGACGCCTCCCAGCGGTCTCCATTCGGGTACGGGTACTCGCGAATGGTCTCATCCGAGGTTTAGACGCCTCCTAACGGTCTCGCTCCAGTCAAGGTCCCCATGCGCGGCCCTTGCCCCCCTTTCGAACTACGATCGGCTTGATTCCCGCTCGGGATACGTTGGACTCCTTTTCGCTAAGGGTCCGACACTGACCGCCCGGGTCTCTTTCAAAGTAAGGCATCCCGATTTGGATCCTTATCTTTTCAACGACCCCCATTCTCCTTCGGAGGAGACATCGGCGAGGGGCTAGCTGTAAGTACCCAAATCCGGATCGCCCAAATCCGTCAGGAAAGTTAACCGAAATCCATTAAGCGGCCCGCTCCGGGTTAACGGAACTCGTTAAACTCCCCGTTCTTTGTGCCAGCAGACGTCCCGGATCTGCCCCGTGCATCCCGACGCCGAACCGTACTTAACACGTGTCATCACACGTAAAAGCACGACTTTCCTCGAAAAACGCATTTTCGGCACTTTCCGGGGGCGTTTCGGACATTTCCCGGACTGTTATTTTAAAAAACGGACAAAACCGGGACCGGGGGACAAAATCCCACATGGCTGGTGACTCAGAGGGGCACGTGGCAGCCATGCCACCTCCCTCTAGTCACCCTTCAATCAAATTCAAAGGGAAAAGACCAAAATACCCCTGATTTGCAAGCCTAGTCCGGTCGGACTCCCTGTGCACTTTTCCAAAAATTGCCAGCAAGTCCCCCAGATTTCCAAAATACCCAAAAACCCCCTGGATTCAGTCCAAGTCCGTCCGGACTCCTACTGCAATTTTCACCCTATAAATAGAAGTTGCTGTCAAAGGCAAAAAAAAAGAGAAAATTTACTCCCAAAATCACTCTACCGCACGGCCTAAGCAGTTTTTACCCCTCCCGAGCTCCCGTTCTGTCTCGATTCGCGTGAAACCTTCGTATTTCGATCAAATACGCCCCTTACAACTTCGAAACAACCTTTCGAATCACTTTCCGTGTCCCGTACACACCTCCCGAGCCAAAGGAGTCAACCTTAGTCATAGGTATAACTCCCTCTCTCTAAATCTCCCGTTCCGTCTCGGTTTACGCGTCAGTCGCTATAACCATTTTGAACATCGTTATCGAAATGTAGACGCCTCCGTCTAACGGGGTCCGATACGTTTTAGCCCCTCGATCCTCTTCTCTTTCCGTAAGAGAAGTAATCACGGGTTAAAACGGCGTTCCGACCCCGTTCCGTTTACTTTTATTGTCATTTATCAATTCCGGATCGATCGATCCGTTGATCGTCATTTAATTCCTGTCATTTACAAATCCGAGCCGTTTGGCCTCGTTGATCGTCATTTACAATTCCGAGCCGTTTGGCCTCGTTGATCGTCATTTACGAATTCGGATCGTTTGATTCCGTTGATACCGCACTTTAAATACTGTCATTTACAAAGTCCGACCCGTTTGGATCGTGATAGTATTTACTTTTCAAAGTCCGAATCGCAACCCGATTCGTTGATCGCATGTCATTTAATACGCATTTTTCCCGTAAAAAAATCGTTAACAATGTAATGCCCGGTTCAAAACCGGAGTTCGTCCGTCGAACTCTCTTTCAAAACGCGCGAAATGACGTTCGGCCTCCGAACGCTCATCTTCAAACTCAAAGCCGCCATTTGACACTTAAAATCATTTAATACGCATTTTTCCCGTAAAAATCGTTAACAATGACGCGCCCGGTTTAAAAAACCGGAGTTCGACCTTCACACTCCTTTTCAACTCAAAGTCGACGTTTGCCACGCAAACGCTCATTTCAAACTCAAAGTCGACGTTTGCCACGCAAATGCTCATTTCAAACTCAAAGTCGACGTTTGCCACGCAAACGCTCATTACAAACTCAAAATCGACGTTTGCCACGCAAACGCTCATTTCAAACTCAAAACCGACGTTTGTCATTCAAACGCTCATCTTTTCAAAAGTAACCTAATCAAACGTTTGTCATTCAAACCAAGATTAAGCTTGTCATTCAAGCCCCCATTTCAAAAGACACACATACCAACACACACACGATTTCGAGAAAGGTAGAAAGACTCGTCATGCGAGGCGTTTCGGGCGATCTCGTAATACTCTACCCGAAACGTAACTTGACCTCCGAACCTAACAATCTCTGGTACTAAAAAGCTTTTTACTCGTTTTTGCTGCCAATAAAAATGATCCCCCTTTTTAAAGCCTTTTCCTAAGTTTTTGCTACCAATAAAAACGACACCTTTTCACAATAGCCGTTTCTCAACGCTTGGGCTCAAAATACAAAAACCGCGTGGCGACTCCTCATTTTGTTCCTTCCCATGAAGCGAGGTCTCAGACACCAACCCCCCGCGAAAGACAACCGCGTTTTGCGTCCGCGCGAAATCCCGGGTAATTTCAGTATCGAATACTCATGGACCTAACATGATCATCATGCTTCTGCCTGTGCGAGGGTCTTTGTAAGTGAATCCCTAATGTCATCATTGGTTGATACTTTGCATATCTTAACGTCTTCTCATTCTAATGAATTCTTGAAAAACGTCTAAGTGAGTGTTTGGATCACTGTTGTGATCTTGGTTTCATTGTTTGTACAAATGGCACCACAATTGTCACAACAAAAGTTTCACCTATTAGTGATACTCGAAACATTTCCAAAATACTAAATGAACTATTGATCCAAACTGCCTCTTTTTGCTACATCATATATTGCTAGAACTTGGCCTTAGTAGTAGAATCGGCTACAATTTTCTGCTTGGAATTCTTCCAATCAAAACTGCACCTTTAACAAGCATAAACACAAATCCTAATTGCGATTTTAAATTAACTTTGTCAGTTTGGAAGCTAGCATCTATGTAACCCTTACAACAAGATTATCTTCCAACCTTTCAAGTACCAAGAACGTATCTTTAGAGCATACGGGACGTCGGGTCTAGTACAAATCATGGCATACATGACAGATCCAAATGTCGGAGCACATAGAACTTCATTCATTACCTTTTGCTCATCAGTTGTCATAAGACAATGAGTATTGCTAAGAGAAACACCATGACCCATTGATAAGTTACTTTTCTTAGACTCTTCTAAGAACCTTGTCAATGCGAGTATTTTTACTCAAACCAATTTATCCTTTTAGATCTATCTATATAGATCTTGATGCCAAGGATGTAAGCGGCTTCACCCATATCTTTCATTGAGAAACCTTTCTTTGACCAAGACTTGACAGTCTTAAGTGTCAGAACTTTATTTTTCCAATGAGTAAGATATCATTGTAATATAACAATAGAAATAATACTATGCTCCCACTGAATTTCATGCATACATAAGGTTTATCTTCATACTTAATGAAATCAAACTCTTTGACCAATTCATCATAATGAAGATTCCAATTCCTTGAAGCTTGCTTCAACCCATCTCATGGATTATTGCAACATGCATACTTTTTTAGAATTTCTCGGATCGACAAAACTTTGGGTTGTGTACTATACACATCCTTAATAATCTTTCCATTTAAAGAAAGCCGTTTGACATCCATTTGTCATATTACACAGTTACAATGTGCGATTATGGCAATTGAAACTCTAATAGACTTCGACATTGTAACTGGCAAAAAGGTTTCAACATAGTCAATACTATGAATTTGCCCAAATCCCTTTGTTACAATCCTCAGTCATGAAAGTATACACCTTTCCATCCATGTCGGTCTTGAAGACCTACTTGTACCTTTAGTTTTTACACCTTTAGGTGGATCAATCAAGTTCCAAACTTGATTATAAGCCATGGATTGTAATTCGGACTTCATGGCCTCTTGCCATTTTTCCGAATCAGGAGAGGACATTGCTTCTTGATAGCAAGTGGGTTCATCATTTTTGATAAACTCCACTTCATCACTTTCCATAACGAGAAATCAATATTTCTTGAGTTCGGATCGTAACCTATCCGATCTACGATGGACTTGTGCATCTTGAACCGGTTTCACAACTCCTTGTGAACTTGGTTCCGTCTCTACTCTTTGTTCCATATTATTTTCGGGTTCTTGAACTCCTTCAAGATTAATTTTACTCCCACTAGATTCTTTATTGAGAAACTATTTCTCAAGATACGAATCGTATAGAGCAACAAACATTTTGTTCTCTTTGCGGTTGTAAGATTAATTTTCGAAAATAACCTTTGTCAGATTTGGTGCTAACTTATCAGAGACAAGTCTCTTCTTATAAGATTTGCAAACTCAAATCTTCTTGAAAGATAAACTAAGTTTTCTTTCATATCACATCTCATGTGGGGCCTTAGGAACCGATTTAGTAGGGACTCGATTCAGTGTAACCGCATCATTTCTAATGCATATCCTCAAAAGGAAATAGAAAATTTAACTTGACACATCATCGAATGAACCATGTCTTACAAGGTTCAATTCCTCCTATCAGACACACCATACAATGTGGTGTTCCGGGTGGAGTCATCTCTGAAACGATTTCACAGTTTTTGAGATAATTGTCAAACTTCTTGGCTCAAATATCCATCACCTCGATCTAATCGAAGTACTTAATAATTTTGCCAAGTTGTTTTGTACTTCATCTTGAAATGTTCGAAACATCTCAAACGATTCACCTTTGGACTTCATCAGATAGACATAGTCATATCTTGATAATTCATCAGTGAATGTGATGAAACACCAAAATCCTCCCCTAGCAATGATGCTTAATAGTTCACATACATCTCATGTATAATAACCAATAAGTCACTAGCCCTCCCACTACTCTTAGTGTAGGGTGGTTTGATCAATAATCCCAATAAACAAGATCTACATTTCTCAAATGATTCAGAGTCATATGAGTCTAAAAGTCCATGTTAATGGAGTTTAGATATATGTTTCTTATTTATCTCGACTAAGTCAAGCAATGCCATATGAACGCGTTTGTTCATATTATTCAGTTTAGATTTCCCATTTATATTATAGATATCTTCAATATTATTTTGTTTCTTCATCAACAAGGATATGAAGACCATTCAATGACATATGCAATACAATATGGCATATCATTAAAAAATATAAAACTTCTTATTCTCAATAAGAAAATTATATCCTTCATCATTCATATAAGAAACGAAAATAATACTCCTACCCAAATCCGGAACTTAGTAGTATTTGTTCGAAACAAGTACTAGTTCATTAAGTAAATTGACTTCATAAGTCCCTATGACTATTGCAGCAACTCTTGCTTCATTCCCACGCATAGGTTTAACTTACCTTCTTTGAGTAGCTTTCTATTCTTTATTCCTTGCACATTTAAACAAATGTGGGATCCATGTCCGGTATCATATACCCAAGAACAAGAAGTCGAAAGAAAAATATCTATCATATAGATACTTGAAGCAGTAGCAATCATATTGCCCTTTTTCACCTTTTAGGCCTTCCTAATAAGCCTTGCAATTTTTCTTCCAATGACAATCTCATTATAATGGTAGCAAAATGCATCCTTTTGAGACACTTTGGGTTTAGCCTCTTCGGCTTTGGCAACTTTTGCCCTAGGTTTAGCAACATTTGCTTTACCTACTTTGTGTTTCCTTTTAAACCTCTTTCTTGTGTTAACCATTAACACACTTGCGGATTGCTCCTTTTTCATCTCATGCATTAGGAGCCTTCACCACAACATACATCTTTTGCTTAGCTTGCACTTGGAACATTTCCTTTGTGTGTTGTGCTAGAACAAAAGTAACTTCCATATGTTCAAGTTTCTTCATAAGAGCCTTTAATCATGGTGTCAATTATAAGGCAAGCAATATTATTAGAATCATCAACATGTTTCTAATGTTGCTCCTTATTTGCCCTTTGCAACATTTGCATTAGGTTCAGCAGGAATGGATTCACCAAGAACATACACATTTGCCTAAGAACCATTCTTTAGGCTTCTGATCCAATCAGAATTATCTGTACCGTTCCTTTCGAACTTTGTCCTTCATAAGGACGAATCGCAATTTATTGTGTAATGCTACTTCTACAACAAAATATGCAAACTATATGAACACATATCAATATCAACACATTTATCATCTAAGAGCAAATCATGTATTTCACAAATACTCCCACTAAATTATACACGTTCCAATGCAAATAAGCATAATATAATTTAATGGCTAAGATCCAACTTTAATTTAATCTCAAGTACGCTATGGCGCACCGCTCAAGATTAAAATTAATTAGGTAGAAAACATCAATCATATCGTATATGACTCTTAGATCTTTTATGAGATTTATTTAAGACATCATATGTCTCAGCATGTTTTAATCTCATCTTATGCCTTGGGTCCAAAATAATTTTGATACCCCAATTAAGTTCATCCACTTTAAACGTATAGGAACCACCATTTCCTCATCTTGCTCGCATAACGAATAGAATCAAAGTACCTTGCTATGGCGAGCCCACCCAAAACTATCCGAGTGGTCTCAAGTGTTTTAATCATGGATTGGCATAAAGAACTTAAAAGTTAATGAATGTTCTTTAAAGCAGATTATAAGCATATCAGCAAAGATAATCATAATCGCGCACCAGGTAAGTTCCCAGAAAAATAGGTGAGCCACAAGGACTGCTTAAGTACCAAATCTCTCCTTCGACAGAACTCTCCTTGACATGCACAATTACAATATCAGCTCTGATTTGCAACATAATCAATACTTTGTATATTGAATTACTTTCTCACAAACAATCAGATAACCATCAAATTTTGCGTAAATGACTTGTTTCTTATAAACAATCAGAAAACAAAATTTCAATGTTTCAACTAAACATTCAGGAAATTACAATTCAATGTTTCAACTAAACATCTAACAAAGTTCTTAACACATAAGAACACATAATTCATGCATCGCAACAATTAATAAAATCACATTTAAATTAATTAAGCATGCATAAACAATGAATTAATCTAGCATAGCCCTATAAATTTAATTTCCAGAAATTTATAGCATTCAGATTAAGACAGAAATATATCAGATTATCAACATAATCACAAATTAGCAAGGAAAAATTAACAAACTGATTCTGCCCAGATCAGGCAAGTTTTGTGGCGTGACAGAGGCCAACTCTGTCGTGTGACACAAGCCAACTCTGTCGCGTGACACAAGCCAACTCTGTCGCGTGACACAAGCAAACTTTGTCGCGTGACACTGAGTTACCAGATTTGCAGATTTTTCCTGCTTCAATCAATTCTAATCATAAAGCAATTAAATCAAATAAACAGCTTTTAACAGATTTAATTCAATATGAACAGAAAACGATTTTCACATTGTTTCACATAAACAATCAAAATTCTACAGCATACAAAAACATGCAGCGATCATATAAACAATTTATATAAACATTCTAGCATGTTAATTCAAACTTAATCATACGAACGGGGCTCTGATACCACTGTTGGGTTTTATGGGTCCATGCGCAGCGAAATTAGCATCTAAATAACACAAAACCCAAGAGCCCTAAGATCCGTTCTATACGATTAAATTGAATTCCTATGAGATAGAACTTTACCAACCTTAAACGATTTCCTTTCTTGAGCTATCGAACAATTATCAATGTGATTTTGAATCACAAACTTGGATCTTCAAGACTTGAATCTTTATATTGCTTTGGACAATTTGAACTCTAGGCCTTGATCGTCGTACGAGCGAAGACCCTCTAGTAGTATCCACACTTTAGAATGAACCAAGAACAGTTCTTGAGAATTGCTAGATTCTTAAACCTATGGAAGAAATATTGAGAAACCTTTGTTGTGATTTTTCCTTAGAAAAATTGGCTAGGTTTTGGCTGCTCACAGACTCATATTTATACTACATTAGTATTAGAGTTTGTGCCCTAATCATATTAGGAAACAAGCAGTAAACCGTCTCTGTGGCTTAAGTTGTCGCGCGACCTCTGACCTCCTCAGGGCAAGTTATGTCGCGCTACGACTTATGCCTGATGATGAACTCTCAATATTCTTTCTTTGGTTTAACCAATTCATTCTAATTGTGTGTGACCCAATAGGATTATATTATTTTTGCAATGAGCTCGATCATATCGACCCTCATAAGATATAAGCGAACTCTAGCAAGCCATTATGTCTACCCAATTAATATAACGTAAGAGTTCACGTTTCCAATGGTACACTTTCATTTCTCCCTTTGTCTCACGATGTTATATTGAACACAAGTCATGGTCCACATCAACTTGTATTTGTTCAATGCTTTCTCGATCTTGAGTATAATGATAATCCAATCACATTGGGGTATGGCCATACACTTTCATCATTATCACTCATCGAGGGGCCCAAGCAAAACATCTCTCTTTCGAGGGACAAATTCCATCTTGACTTATCATCCTTCCCATCATGAATCCGATCATGCCAAAGATAGCCTTTATAAATATCGTGTTAAGATATCGTTTGACTAAAATCAAACATAACTTTCATCATATGTAAGGTCATGATAATCTCAGGTCTAGGAACAAAATGAAGCGACCATATGAGATTTAATTATGACATTTGACCATGACATAAATCTCATACGGGTCAAGTCCAGTCACTTGTTCACTAACAAGTATCCATAAATTTAATGTGCATCTCTATGCATATAATCATCATATGATTATCCATTAACATTTATACTAATTATTCACTTAATAATTAGGGACGGAGATTATTACAATAAATATGCAAAATATATAATAATCAAATAATAAACTTTTTCTATAATAAACGATAAAGATGATACATAACGGTTTTAAGTTAAATATAACTAAAGCATAGGGCATTACACCAACAATTTGTTTACTAATTAACCTCTCCAAATCGTGACTTCGATTCCTTCCATAACACTGACTCCTTTTCTCGATCGGGAAGTCACTCCTCAAGTATAAACACAAGGTGTCTTCCTCTAAATTTTCTCTACGCTTGAGACACATATTTTCTCTCTAGAATCCCTAATTTCCTAGAGACAAAAAGTCAGATTTGGCAATTGCTTGTTCTTCATAACGAACCTTTGTCAAGGTTTCCACTCAAATTCTCAAGTCTTTCAAGGTAAATTTTCTAGACTTGTTTCTTCATCTCGTACTCTACTTCTTCTAAATCTGAATTGATTTTAGAGTATTGTAATCTCATAAGAAGGATTAGCCTATAGCCTCTCCAATTTATGGTGATAGTCTTGAAGTTCACAATTCGACATTTCAATAATTAACTAAAATTAATTATTATTGTATTTACATTATTCATATTACTTTGAATTGATTGAAAGCTCGTTTGTTGCAACTGATTGCTAATGACTTATAGTTGATGGTTGATAGCTGATTGACTTATAGTTGATGAACTTAATCCTGTTTGTTTTGGCTGTTTTGAAGTTGTTATAAGCTAATTGTATTTGTTTCTTGAAAAAGCTGAAAAATATTGGATTATAATAAGAATACCGAATTGACTCTAATAAATTGACTAATATGCATGTCGATCGACCCTATGATTAAATCATATAAATTATTTTTGTTGAATAAAATATAGTTAAATCAAATCAAATATTTATTTATTTTTCCTTTTGTATTCCAAGTAAAATATATGAATTCATAATATTCTTTAATAAAAGAATAAATATACTAGCTAAAAAATAAGAAAATTTAAAATAAAGTCACATTATATTTCAAAATTATAGAAATAATCTACATATTTAAAACAAAATGAAACCAACAAAATATTTTTTTTCACGAATATTTTAGTTGATACAATCACATATTTATTGATAAGAATTTAAAACTACCATAAATAATATATGGAAAATGTGGGTAATTTGGGGATGTAATTTTTTTTTTGTTAACAATGAATATAGATGCGTTTCCATATATGTGAAAAAAACAATATTTTTGGGGCTTTTTGATTTTCACTTATTTATGCAATAGATAGGTTGTATTTCACTTATTGGCTTTTGGCTTATAAGTCAAAATAAACGCTCTAATTTTAGCTTAATTAAAGCGAAAAGCCATAAATCACTAAAGATAAGACAAAACAAACGAGCACTAATAACACCTAAGCAAGACAAATTCTAATATTTAAAGGACTTTTTTGAAAATTTGAGACTAAATTTTGAAAAAGCGATTAATTGACTTAAACGTTTTCTATTTTTCCAATAACCTACCGTCGCATCCCATTATCATCTTTGCGTCTTGGGTTATCTATTGCATTTAGTTTCTGCGATCTTGATGGGAGATGCGTAGGTTAGGTTTTTAGGGTGTAATTGCAGCAATCGATTGCTCTTCTTCTCCTGCTTTCAATGGTAGACAGGAATCATGTCGATTTAACTGGCGGCCATTCTTCTGGACGACATGACGGCGAGGTTTGTATATTTTTAGAAATTACTTCTTCAATTAATGTTTTTGCTTTATGTATTTGAATTGATTTGCTCTGAATATATTGAATTTGGTGTAGATGTGTCTATTTATAGGGGTATTTGTAAGAATGCAGAGTGTCTAGAAATTTGACAATCAATGGCCACGTCTCTTCGAATTTTGGCATCGATTAGGCTAGGGTTATATTTATTAGGTGTTTGAATCTATCCTATATATACAGACTTTGGTATATTCTGTGATCATACCTCCTTGCATATTACAATGGCTTTTCTTCCCATCTCTCAGTTTAATTTAGCTTCAAATCCCCAAATTCACCTTCTAAGTGGCAACACCATCATGTTTCGCACTCCTGAAATGTATAGTGATGTTGCTAAGCTTGTTATGGTGGATAAGAGGTCAGATAAAGTTAAGTTTGTCATGCATAGAGCTCTTTCTCAGATGTTTAAGAGACTTGAAATTTACTATGTACCTGATCATTTTGGGGTCCTCCCTCTTGATATAGAGGGTGGAAATAGCCCATTATCTTTCATGATTTTGGCTAATGACTTTGATAGTGAAGAAAAAATGCTAACCAAGTTCACCACTTATATGATTTTTTTTTGTCCTGATGTTACTATATTAAGTGAAGGGTTTGGAGCTTCAAATGTCTATCAGTTGTTGATGACTTATTACGATGACTTTCGTATGATGGAATTGAGGGGAGAGGGAAAGGAGATGATTTTATGGTTTTTTTTAAGAGTGACAAAATTTCCATTCAAGGAATGATGGATCAGGATTTGAGTTTCTTAGAGGTTAGTCGAGTGGTTGTAGATCCGGTGATTGTTCCAACTCCTGTGGCGGTTCCAGCTCCTGTGTTTCAAATTCACAATATGTGTAATGGTTTTTAAATGATGATGAAGACCCTATGTCTCAGCTGTTTTTTGGTTGGTTGTTTTTAACCAACAGTCTAGGTTTTTTTTTGGTTTGGTAGTGCTAATGACCCTTATATTTTGGGTCAGTAAGTTTTTTTTTCCCTTGTTCCTAGCTCCACCAGTATAATATGAAATATATACTCCCTCGGTCCCATAGCAATGGATACCAAAAAAAAGGGCACACATATTAAGGAAAGGTAAGAGAGAGAAAAAGTGGAGAGAGAATGTTGTGAGTGTAAAAGTAAAATAGGAGAGAGAATGAGTGGGAGGGATAGTTAGGAGAGAGAATGTTGTGAGTGAAAAAGTAAAATAGGAGAGAGAATGAGTGGGGTAAATAGTGAAGATTTCTTTCCATTTTGGGTAAGTATCAATTGATGTGGGACGGACCAAAAAGGAAATAAGTATCAATTGCTATGGGACGGAGCGAGTATTAAGTTTCTATTTTTACTGTTATTATTTAGTTTATGGCTCTTTTGATGACTTATTATAACGATTTTTGCATGATGGCACTAAGGGGAGGAGGAAATGAGAGTATTTTAGGGTATGATTTATTTGATATCCATGATTTATTTGATATCAATGAAATAAAATAAAAAAATACTACTAAAATAAATTATTTATACTTCCTTAATTGATAGCAATTGAAACAATCTTTTTGAAACAGAGTAAGATTTTTTTTTTTCATTGAAGGGCTGATAATATTTATAATTTATATATAAAACGGGTATTATTTCAAATATTACATAATGAAAATGTATATATATAATAGCAAAATAATAGTAATTTTATGTACATGAACTATATTATTAATTATTATTATTATTATTCTAGAAGTTAAAAGGGGGGTTGAAGATCCAGTCTTTGTTGCAGATACTCTGGTGGTCTATGAACTAATGTTTTTTACAGGTCCAGTCATTTCAAAGTACAATAACTTAAGTTTATGAATCTTTATCGGTTAACTAATAATTAAACATGGAGTATATTATATTATCACATAAAAGTGTATTTACATGGAGTATACTTTTTCCTATAATATACTATTCTGTAAATTTATTTCATTAAACTTATACAATTTGTTGAAAAATATCACGATACACAACATTTTTTGTCCAACCTTTGTATTCACCGTCGTTTTCCACAATTAGAATCTTTAAACCACTTGGTGTTTTAACTCTAGAAATCGCAACATACAATTGCCCATGGCTAAACACTGGCTGTGGCAAATACAAACCAACATTTTCTAAAGTCTGTCCTTAGCTTTTGTTTATGGTCATTGCGTAACATACCCTAACAGGGAATTGTCTTCTCTTTAAAATAAAGGGTAACTTTCCTTCTCCTATTGTCAAGACAATTCGTGGAATCATCACTTTGTTATCAATATGTGATCCCGAAATAATTGTCCCTTCAATCACCCATTTACCCAGTTGTGAAACAATAAGCCTTGTTCCATTGCACATTCCTTGCCCTGGGTTGACATTTCTAAGTAGCATAATAGGAACTCCAATCTTTAACTGCAAACAATGATTTGGTATCCCGTGGAATTTGAGACTATTCAAAAACTCCACCGGATATAACATGTCATAATTATTTGTGTTTTTCATTGACTTGTCAATAGTGTCGTAGCTGTAGTAATCTTTCATATCTCCTTCCACTTTGTCAAAGATAAAGTCATTTATTTGTTCCACGACTTCATTTCTAGGAGTTAAAATGGCACGATTAGTCAAGTAATTCGTGTCAAATTTTCTCATCTCAATTAGAGTAACATACTCTCAAATTCTAAAAAAGCTCAAAAAATCCATAAATTAACAACTACTTTCCTATGAGTATTCCAGTCATCATTTAAATTCAAATCCATAGCCAAAAAATGGTTGTATTACATATCAAATTAGAAAAAAAAACAATTAAAAAAGAAGGAAACATCCCAGAGCTTTAAAATTTCAACACTCTCTTTGATTGCTTGCTGCTTTTGTTCCGCTTCTCACCCTCATCATCAACTTCTAATTTAGTACATCCATCCTCAGATGCACTGTTATCATCATTGGATAAATTAGCATAAATTTAATTGATAAAAGTTTAGGACAACCAAAAAAATATATATATATTTTTTCCAATATTACCTTCTCTTACTGGTGGTCTTCTTATCATAGGTATGCGGGGTCTTGACGCCTGCTGAAGAAGAAGCAATCCTTTCTAAAAAAGCTTACAAAATCCATAAATTAACATCTACTTTCCTATGAGTATTCCAGTCAACACTTAAATTCAAATCCAAAGCCAAAAAATGGCTCTATTACATATCAAATTAGCCAAAAAAAAAAAACAATTAAAAAAGAAAGAAATATTCCAGAGTTTTTAAAATTTCAACACTCTCTTTGATTTCTTGCTGCTTTCGTTCCGTTTCTCACCCTCATCTTCAACTTCTGCTTCAGTACATCCCTCCTCAGATGCACTGTTATCATCGTTGGATAATTTAGTATAAATTTAATTTGTCAAAGTTAAGGACAACCAAATATATATATATATATATATATATATATATATATATATATATATATATATATATATATATATATATATATATATATATTTTCCAATATTACCTTCTCTTATTGGTGGTCTTTTTATCATAGGTATGCGGGGTCTGACGTCTGATGAAGAAGAAGCAATCCTCTGATTACTCTCAGCTACCTGCACTTAGGAAGGTAAACATGAAATTTAATAATTATTACGCATATAGTTTTCCTGTGTAATATGTTAAGCCAAACATGTTAACCTTGTCATCTGCATTATCGCGAATTTCATCCTCAAATATCACTCTTTTAACAGTAAAATTTTCATTCTTCCGACCTAAACTTGACTCATTATGCTGAACCTGGAAGATATGGCACTTGCCTATAACCTTCCTTATTTGTCTCGGCAAAGGCTCTGCATAGCCCTCCTTTAAAAAAAAGAAAAAAAAAGAAAAAAATTATATTCAACAAATTAAAATATTTGAATCACACTACAAATGATTGAAAATTATAGATTTAAAAATACTTAAGTGCATGGTGGGGGTAATCACCTCGTCAACCATCTGAGCTAAATCATTAGCCTTGATTTTCACTAACTTCTCAACCTCTCGGTCAAATAAAATACATTTTAATGAATCCGTGCCATCATGTAACTCAACCTCCAAATGATACCTATTCACAAATAGTGTGAGGAAATGTCTCATGAAATTATGATATAGAAGAATTTCATAACTTATTTGTCAATAAAACAAAATAAAAAAGTATCTTAAAGGGGAAAAAAAATATACCTCATCGTTGGATATAATTCATCCTTCTTACACTCTTCACAGTGTAGTTTCCCCTCTTTAAGATGAACTTTTCTATTGCAATTGCGACATGAATTATATTTCCAACCATTCATTTCCTCAATTTGTGATATACTACCATAAACATACAACGGAGATTTCTGACAGATAGAGGACAATGTTAGTATAGATAATAAGAGTTAATCATTGGAAATATCGGTGAAACATTTCAGTTGAATAAAATGAAAGAGTAAACCATATTTACCAACTTCTCATTCCGAAACAACATACCCTTAATTTCTCACATAAGTTTCTTATTTTCCTTGTAATCATCCTTGGATACAAGGCTGGACGTGATGGTGATCTTCCGATCTCAGATACCACTTCATATTCAGTACACCTACATATTTCATAGATTTTCAGAGATATTTATCAATAAATTGAAGACTAATTTTTAGCAGTGATAAACTCATAACATAATTAACTACTTACGTGCTAATAAATTCCTTAATTTCAAGGATTGAGTCATCGTTGTATAAATGTGAACCACTTGATTCAAGTTTAACAATAGCTGACGTGATAATCCAAACGCGCTGATTACTTTCGGGTATTGCAGCAGCCTTATTAATGACAGCATCACCCCATAGAGTAATCCTGAATTTCAGTCCCCTACATTTATTTAAAGTAGCTTAGTTATCTGTCAACCGAGCCATTACATTTATACACCAAATAACCAATACAGTATTAGAGAGGAAACTGACCTAGCATCCTTAAGATCAATATACTACATTGAAACTGGTTTAAAATTACTCATACGTTGAACAACATCAGAAGTACCAACCACATATCCAACAATATCTATAAATGAGAGAAATTTAGGAGTGAGATTTAATAGACTGAATTAAGTAAAATTAAATAAAGTTGAAATAGGTACTTGCCACACAAATTTTTCTTGTTATCACTTCTTTCGAGAAGCATATCGAAAGGAACAATCTGGAAAAAAATGCCTAGGAATTTTTGGAGGATTTCTGACAATCTCCTCTACAAATGTCGATGCATCAAGGAGCAAATAATGTTCCCTTTGTATTACTCGGAACTCTGGTTTTCGAACTTCAACTGAGAAGTTTTTAATGCTATAAAATGAGCCTTCAACAAACAATCTTTGGAAGTCAGGTATGAATCTGCTCCGAATGGTACACTGGATGGCATGATCCTTGTATTTTAAAATAGAAACAAACTATGTTAGAGAAAAAAGTATTTATTCATCCAATGTCAGTATGAAGTAGTGATAGTTTCTAAACTAACCTTTTCATCAATTGTCACAAAATCAATGCTCATTAGCTCTCAATCCTTTCATGTGTTATAAGAACTCCACATGCGACTGACACGAATAACAAATTTCTTATCGCATCTCCCTCTTTGAAACTGCTCTATGTAAATTAGTTGAGGAGCCATTTGAAATGATGAATTTGATTTATTCAATACCCTATGCTAAAACAATGTATTAATATATATGTTGAGAGTAACTGTAGTTACATTTTCAAATGGGCAGAATTGATATTAATTTTGCAGTTTACAGGAAGAAGAAATGCAAGGAGTCACATTCATCATTCAATTAGTAATTCGGAAGGTCAATGGAAGCTCAGTTACATTCCAATTGCGTGGCTATTTAAATTATGCAGGTTGCTACAAAGTGTATATAAAAATTGTTCATATAAGATGTTATTAACTTTATTATTAGAAGACACTATGAATATATGACTGTACTTATAGCTATATCATGATATAGCTAATGGGTATATCAATTAATGTACCTATTCTAGTTGTCTATTCATTTTGTCTTGTAAATGTCGCCTAGATAATAGGATAAGTCATTTACAGTAATTCTTATTCAATAGATAATTATGTGTAGATTCATATACATATATTCAGTGTAATAATTAATGACAGTAATTCATGTGGGTAGTAAACTGTTCATAATACATGTTTAGCCGAATATGAAAAGCCAAAGGTTTCCATGTAACCGGCTGAGATGGCATGCCCAGGAAGGAGATTTACCAATTTTGTGCTGAGGTGTCATGCCTAGATTCATTTTGGCCTACTTTAATATACTATAAGTATGGATTTCATAACTTAACCCATAAATCCTTGAAACACATAAAAATATTTCTCTTATTATTTTTCATCAAATAAACTTTAAGTGGCGAGATAGGAGAAATTCACCATACATAAACTATGAAGAAAGTTTGACCGGATTGACTTGCCTAATGTGTGAAATTTTAAAGAGTATTTGTACTAGGCATCTATTACAATTTCAAATCACTTGAAAATTGAGGTTTGGTAATGATTTGCAGACTCAAAAGCGTGCTTATATGCTTTTATAGTTTCATAGCATGATAAAAAGTTGTGATGCTGCAGGAATTGTGCTTATCAGTAATCCTCCACGTGGCAGGATCAATCACCTGGCTCTTTGACCTGAAATCAGAACCCACGACTAGCCGGATGTGTCTCCGGCGAAGACGCTCGGGCGTGAGAGTAAGATAACGGTGTATATAGCTCAAAATGTATTGAATAATGAATTTAGATAACAAAATGGCAGTTACCTTTTACCGTTGGTAGTGATGATGTATTTATAGGGGATGACCGTTGTATTTTTGGTGGTGCTACATGAGCTCCGAGATTTTAGGGACAGTTACAAGTAATGTGAACGTGTCCTATAACGGCTCCTGATTCGTAGGGAATCGGTTATGGAAAGGTTTGACTTCACGTACATTCGCCTGTTAGGTCGACGCTTGTGGATTAGGTCGAGGTCGCCATTTAAGGCATAGTCGACCTGACTGACGGGTAGAGCATGGTTCGTACCCGAATTGTAGTATGGATCATTGATGTCGGACTAAGTTAAGTCGGGACCTGGAAGGTCGGACATGGACTCAGTCGACGGATACTTGAGACGGGCTTTGGGCCTTGCTCTGTTTGGGCTAGCTTCATCGAGAATGTGGGCGTCAAGGTTGTCAGTGAGTGGGCTTTATTCGTTTGGCCCAACTCGACACTTTTGGTATGTTCAGTGGCCCCCAACTTTCGAGTTGACTTTGTCGGCTTGGAAGTTTAAGGAAATCTTTGATGAGAATTGCTTTACTCGCAGGTCGCTACTCGTATTGATACTTTAGTCGACCAAAATGACGTGGCATGATCCCGTACGTCGGCGATGAACGGTCAGAGATGAAGGAGCGCCGCTTTTCAGCAATGATTACTATTCTGACGCTTGGTAGTCTTTCTCAAAAACCGCTTCAGCGTTTAATTTTGGAAAATTAATTTCGAATTTCTTTTCCCATTCCAAATCTGGGAAAATATAAATACCAAAAATTCCTTTTTGAAACGAATTCTTACCGTCTTCAAACTCTCCTTCTCCGGCGATAATTGCGGAATTGCGACAGGATTTAATCCAAGATCACGACTTCAGCAACGAACTCCCTTTCTGCAATCAATTAAGGTATTTCCCTTGTATATTTTCTCTAGGGTTTATGATTCTGTTTACACTTTCGCCATGGCTAGAACCTTTCGTAGTGAACCTGGTGCTTGGTATGGGTACTGCACTGTTAACCGTAGGGTGTATAAGAACGTGAACGGTGAGTGGAGAGTGATGTCCTTGGATGAATGCGTCTCTATCTTGACTAGGTGGGAGTTGAATTTCAGTGAAATAGGTTTGCCCATTGTAGGAGACGTTGAAAATCTAGTAGTCGATGATTCAAATATCGTCACTTTCCATCTATTCCATGAATTACTCGACCATATCACCTTGTTTTATGTTAGGGATGTCCATAAACCTTCCTTCCTTAGAAATAGAATAGGTTTTCCAGGGGAGTCTAGGTCGCCCTTAGGTAGGTCGACTGAATGTGATCATAGGACTGACTCCCCTGCTTCCTCTTTTGCTTGTACAGATATGACGACCCAGGGTGGAGCTACAGCTTCAACTTCATCAAGTCCCAGGATAGTGGATACATTTGGCTCCTCCGTTGTACCGGGGAAAAACGAGAGAGGATATGTACCTCCTAGGCCACTGCGAGGGAATAAGAATATGGAGTCCCGTTACTCCATGGTCTATGACTTTTGTGGGATAAATAGGGCGGATTATAAGGTAACTATCTTTACCAGGGCGGATTTCATGGCCAAGCATCGTGCCACCTTCACCACCGATGCCACTAGGGTTGCTTTTTTCTATGGTCAGTTCGAAGTAGGCTTGAGGTTGCCCTTAGATCCCTTTATCAACGAATTTCTGGAGTGCATGGATGCTCTTCCCCTTCAGCTTGGGGCCAACACTTGCAGGGTACTAGTGTGCTTTGCCATGGTATGTAGATTTCTAGGTCATGAGCCTTGCATGAGAGTCTTTAAGGAATTTTTTGCTCCAAAGCTCGACAAGGCAGATTGGGGGATTGGTACTCCTTCCAAACCCAATTCTCCAAAGTTGTTTGCCAATCTTCCCAATAAGCATAGCAGCTGGAACTCATATGTGGTAGTTGTAGAGAGTAGGCTGGGATGGGAGTTCCCTTTGCCAAATAACGAGTCTGATGTTATTGACGAGGAGAATTACTGGGAGCCTCCATGGCACCAAACTTTGTATAGGAAACTGTGCGCATTGGTCAAGAAAGGGCCCATTAGCTGGGAGGTGCTAGGGACGACCAAGTACAACTATATCCAGGCTAGAATGATGCCTGGGGATGGAGTGGTAGAACCCCTTGTTCCTGTGTTGAGAGGCCAGGTATATCCAGATTGGGTTACTCATTCCTTGGGTAGGTTGAAGGAGAACTGCCAATTTTGTCAGAAGAATGAAAATTATTGCAAAGACCGCGGAGAGCATATTGGTGGTAAGGGTTTACTTGACCTGCATTCATTAGCTCGTCCACTGTTAACTTGCATGAGTAACTTATTATTGGCACATAGAGTTATTTTGAGCTGCATACACAACTCTTAGCTCGTCCGTTGCCTGCTCGTATATAGAACTGGTTAGCTCGTACATAGAACTATTTCGAATTGCAACTCTGTACTTATCAAATTGCCTGCTCGTATGTAGAATTAGTTAATTCGTACATAGAACTGCTTTGCATCGTATCAATTACTTCGCCAATTGTTTACTCGTAGAACTGTTTAGCTCGTACATAGAACTGCTTTGAATTGCCGAGCTAATACTTGATTACTTTGATGTCGTGTAGTTTTAACTCCCGAACAAGAAGCGAATATGGTGCGTATTGTTGGAGTTTCTGATAAGAAGAAAGCCAAGAGGGCTCATGGGGCTGCCAATGCTAAGGCGAGTAGAGAGAGGGAAGCTGCTACGAGAAACAATCTGCTCCCAAAGGATGTTGCTGGAATGATCCCAATAGAAGAGGTTGAGTTGGAAGATCCCTCGCTGAGTGGGACCCCTTCTGCCAATGTCAATGAAGGAGGTGATGAGTCCAACAGGTCAGTTAGACCCAGCTTGAGTTCTGACCCAATCTCTGATGCCAATGTTGCAACCTCGGGTGCTGGTGTAAACGTGGTTAGTCCTCAGAACGTCGTCAATATTGATGATGATGTCATGGAGGAAGATGATGACGATCGTCCTCTGAGCTCGAGGAAGAGGTCTCGATCTGAGAAGGGAAAATCTGTATCTTTGAGCCAATTGCCTCCACCAACTTCCTCTCCCCCAAGTAAAGAGTCTCTGGATGAAATGATGAGGAGGTTGAGTGACGTTCCTCCACTAGCAGGGGTCAACAGCTTGAGCCGCCGTTACCCCGATATGAGCCTGGGCCAAGTTATTGTTAGGAGGGCAATAGATGTCGACCTCCTAGCTCATTTCGCCGATAAGGGGATCACCCCCGAGGAATTTTCAGCTCGTTCTGGGATGGCTCATTGTGAGGTAATTTCTCACTCTCCTTTTCAGTCTAGTCGCTTGTTCTTTTACTCGACCAACTTGACTTCCGAGCTAACTCTTATTTGATTTCCTTTGATGCAGAATCTTACTATGGTCGAGCAAGTTAAATGCTCTTGGAGGGCCTCCATTGAGAGAGAGAGGCAGGCTCTTAAAGACTTATCCAAGAAGTCCCAAGAGCTGTCTGAGCTAAAGGAAAAATTCAACGACTTGGACAACTCATATGACGCCATGGAGATGGTCAAGAAAAAAGCCTTGGTAGATCTTGAAGCTGCGGAATCCAAGCTCAAGGAGGTGGAGGCGGAGAAGGATGCTGAGAAGAAAGAGCTTGAGAAGGCCAAGACGGAGCTGGCAACAGTTTCCAAACTTCTGAAGGAGAAGGACACCTTCTTGGTCGAGCTGAATGAGGATCATCGGCGAGCGCGGGTGAAGTGGCAAGAAGACCTTCAGGCTGCCGTTGTTGTTGCTGCTAAGGATGCTACTGAAGCTGCAGTTGATAAATTTAAGGAGGGAGATGAGTACTACAATGCCATCGTGGCCAAGGCGTTGTGTGACTTTCCTCTCGGGAGGTCGCAAGAGACACATGGCGCGTCGAGCACCGGTGGATTCATCGCCCACAGTTACCATCGAGCAATTAGCTCGTTGGTTCTCTGAATCCCAGTATGACATGGCAGCTCGTGGTGGTCACTCGCTCGTTCCCTACCTTGAAAATGATTTGGCTTTCATTGCTCAGGAAGATGAAGATGATGGATGTGAGAAATGGGAAGCTCCCCCAACTGCCGAGAGGAATTTTGATGTGGTTCTGCAAGAGCTTGAGGACGCTGCCACTATGGAAGAGGAACCTGATCAGCAGGTTTACTCAGAGTCGGGTAAACCCATAGGCCCCCAGCAACAAGAAGATGGGGAGGGTCGAGCTGCTACTGACGACCAAACTGATGCCGGCCAAGACTCTTGAATTATTCAGTTGAATTGTAATGAACAAGTTCCAAACAGTATTTTGCTTTTTTGTTTTGAAATTTATTTGAATGCCTTGGCCCAGTTTTTGGGAGGCATAGAAACATGTAATCATACTTTTACAAGTCTCAGCCCGCTTTTGGGAGACTTAAACATATTTAATTTTAGCTGACTTCATATCCTTGTATGTTTCATGCCTTTAATTTCAGCATATATATGTCGAGCTAGATATATTAGGAAGAGTCGACCTAAGCCTTGTAAGAATTCAGAAACGAGGTTGATTTAAGGTCGAACCTGTTTAGAGATGGCATAGGGTAGAGCTCATTAGAACGAATTCGACCTTGGATCGGACTTGTTATGAGATTAAAGCTGACTAAGAGTCGGGCTAATGTGTACGAAGTCGACGTTGAGTCGGACTTGTTAAAAGACTAAAGCTGACTAAGAGTCGGGCTAATGTGTATGAAGTCGACGTTGAGTCGGACTTGTTAAAAGAATAAAGCTGATTAAGAATTGGGCTAATGTGTATGAAGTCGATGTTGAGTCGGACTTGTTAAAAGAATAAAGCTGATTAAGAATCGAGCTCATAAGAACGAAGTCGACGTTGAGTCGGACTTGTTAAAAGAACAAAGCTGATTAAGAATCGAGCTCATAAGAACGAAGTCGACGTTGAGTCGGACTTGTTAAAAGAACAAAGCTGATTAAGAATCGAGCTTGTTCGAACTAAGCTGACTGGGAGTCGAGCTAGTTAAAACCAGTATTGCACAACATTGGTCGAACAAAACAGCATTCTTATTGAAGTACGAACACGCTTACATTAATCTGAAAACTAGAACTAAAACAAGCTTGAACTTGGAAGCTGAAAACTAGAAGTAGTATCTGATGAGGTGAGTGGCGTGCCAAGGATGTTTCAACTCTTCTCCCCCAGGATGAGCTATCATGTAGGTTCCTTCCTTGACGACTCGAGTGACTATGTAAGGACCTTCCCAGTTGGGAGACAGCTTATTTTGCTGAGTTCTCCTTCCCGTTGCTTCAATCATTCTCAACACGTGGTCTCCTACTTGGAATGATCTTGCCTTGACCTTCTTGTCATGGTAACTTTTAGTTCGCTGCTTGTAGTTGACCATTCAAAGGTAGGCTGTATCTCGCTTCTCGTCGACTAGATCCAAGTCGATCAATCTGTTGATGTCATTCTCGCTCCCGATTGAAGAAAGTCACTCTAGCAAGAGGGAAATCTCGAGCTCAGCAGGTGCCATGGCTTCTGATCCATATGTAAGAGCAAATGGGGTTTCCCCCGTAGGCCCCCGAGTGGTTGTGCGAACTGCCCAAAGAGCAAGGGGAAGTTCGTCCAACCAGTTATTGCGTCGACCTACGAGGCCTGTCTTGAGTGAAGATAGGACCAGTTTATTCACTGCTTCAGCTTGTCCATTTCCTTGAGGATAGGCGACAGAAGATTGCCAATGCTTGATCCCTACCCGATTCATCTCTCGCTTCAAGGCTCGAGAATCGAAGTCCGTTGTCTGATACTATGGCTCGAGGAAAACCAAACCGACACCAAATGAAATCGTGAATGAAGTTGATAGCATTCTCCTCTGTGATGCGAGCTAATGGTTTGGCCTCAACCCATTTAGTGAAGTAATCTATGGCAACGATCACATACTTGCAATTTCCCCGGGCGGGTGGGAAGGGTCCAATCAAGTCGACACCCCACATGTTAAATGGCCAAGTTGCAATCACTGGAGTCTGCTCGGTGGTAGGCATATGAGGTAAGTTGGCAAACCTTTGGCATTGATCACATTGTTGAACGAAGTTGTGAGTATCAGCTCTCATGTGCGGCCAGTAATACCCCAAAGTGATTAACTTGTCTGCAAGAGTCCTGGCCCCCGGGTGTCCGCCACAAATCCCACTGTGTACTTCATGTATTAATAGAGCGACCTCTTGAGGGTGGATGCACTTTAGAAATGGTCGAGTGTAGGATCTTCTGAACAGATTGCTTCCTTGAATGACGTATCTCGGAGCTTTCTTTTTGATTGCTCGAGCTTTCTTCTCGTCATCAGGTAGCTCGCCACTTTCTATGTACGCCTTCATTTCTTCGATCCAACACTTCTCATAAGCCCAGTTTCTTGAAGTGTCCTCTACACACTGAATTTTTATTCTCTCATAAGCCGGATTTTCGAGGAAAGAGATGGGCTCTTCATGTGGCTCATCTGAAGTGGCTAATTTCGAGAGGAGGTCGGCTAGCTCGTTGTCTTCCCTTCCAATCCTCCGAATCTCCTGTAATTCCAAATCTTTTATCGCCTCCTTCACCAGGTCGCAAAGATTTGATCAGAGTGGAACTAAGCACTTCGTACTCGCCTCTGACCTGGTTGACTATCAGTTGGGAATCACAATGAGCCATGATTTTAGTCGCTCCAAAACACTTGGCGTATTCTATGGCTGCTATCAAGGCTTCGTATTCAGCTTGATTGTTGGAAGCATCGAACTTGAACCTTAGTGACTCCTCATACACCGTCCCAGATTCTGGTTCAATTAGCACTATCCCAGCTCCACTGCTATTCTTGGTCGCTGATCCATCTGAATAGACCTTCCAACAATCACCGGGTAGAATGATGTCGACCTGAGACTCCGGCTCTTTCCCTTTAGTTTTCTCCTTTGGGACTCGCTGCTCATCGTCTTCCTTGGTGAACGTAAGCTCGACCAAGAAGTCTGCTAGAGCTTGAGCCTTCAGTGCCTTTCGAGATCGATATTCAATGTCAAATTCAGTAAGGGCAATTGACCAGTTGAGCAATCGACCTGAACTCTCCGGCTTGTGCAATATTTTTCTCAAGGGTGCCTTAGTCAGTACTACGATCGGCGAGCCAAGAAATAAGCTCGCAGCCTTCCTTGAAGCTACGACTAGAGCATAGGCGACCTTCTCGCATTGTAATACCCGCTCTCCACATCTCGATAAGGCTTTACGATGTAGTATACCGGCTTTTGAAGCCCTTCCTCTTCTCTAATCAAGACCGCCGCAATTGACTTGTCTCCCACGCATGCATACACAAACAAGGTCTCGCCATTGGTCGGCCGCTCAATAGTGGAGGAGTGGCAAGGTATTCTTTGAGTTGTTGGAACGACGAATGACATTCGGCCGTCCACTCAAAGTTTTTCGTCCCCCTCAATGATTTGAAGAAGGGGAGATACCTTTCAGCCGACTTGGATATAAAGCGACCTAGGGCTGCCACCCTGCCGTTGAGTCGCTGCATCTCTTTTATACTTGTAGGCTCCTTCATCTCGACTAGAGCCTTGATCTTTTCCGGGTTAGCCTCTATACCTCTCTGGGACACCATGAATCCAAGGAACTTTCCAGCCGCTACTCCAAAAACACACTTGCCGGGCCGAGTTTCATGTCGTTTGCTCGTAGATTGGCGAATGTTTCTTTTAAGTCGACTACGTGACGTCCAGTCTTAGTTTTGATGACCATATCGTCGACGTAAGCCTCCATATTTCGGCCAATTTGTGAGGCAAAGACCTTGTTCACCATTCTTTGATAAGTCGCCCCTGCATTCTTCAATCCAAAGGGCATCATGTTATAGCAGTAGATGCCTCCGGCTGCTTGGAAAGCTGTTTTCACAACGTCATCCTTGTGCATCTTAATCTGGTGGTACCCTGAATAAGCGTCGAGGAAGCTGAGGGTGGAGTGACCAGCGATGGAATCAACTAGTTTGTCAATTCTGGGAAGGGGGTAGCTGTCCTTCGGGCAAGCAAGATTCAGAGTGGTGAAGTCGACACACATCCACTATTTGCCATTTGATTTCTTCACCATGACCACGTTGGCCAACCACTTTGTATGAGTGGCCTCCTTGATAATACCTGCACTCAAAAGTTTTTGTACCTCAGTTTTTATGGCTTCCTCCTTATCACGAGCAAAACTTCTCAATTTTTGGGGTCTAGGCTTTATGGTCGGATTGACTTCAAGTCGGTGAACGGCGACCTCTTCCTTGATTCCTCTCATGTCTTCTACTCTCCATGCGAAGACGTCATTACTCTCCTTGAGTAGCTCAATGATTTCTGCTCGCTCCTCAATGTATAGCCGTTTCCAATTTGAATTTTTGGTCTGGGTAAGAAGTGGTTGGTGATTATTGACTCTAGCTCGTCCACAGCCTCTAGCTCTGGTCCATCCTCGAATTTTAGAGTCTCAATGATTATCTCTCTAACCCTTTTTGTCTTTCCTCGGCCCCCAAATGTGGAGCTTCCTCAGCTATCATGTCATCCAACTTGTCTGCAACCTCGATGGTGGTGGTGGTGGCCCCCGAGTTATTGTCGATCTGGAGGCATAGGTTGCCTATGAGGACTTGATCGACCATAACTACACCTGGATCGACCTCTGTGGTTTCAGAGTGACGTGTCGACTCAATCAGCCACCTGGGCGTCATTTGAGCGATAGGTCGACTCCTCCACATTGGTGATTGTTGACAATGAGTAGTTTTGGTGACCGATCGGGACAGCCTTCAAGTAACCATGTGCAGCCTCAATTTCTAACTCCCTCTTCTTTCTTTCCCGAAGAACATGGTCCAGTAGGCTCGAGCCGTGCCTTGTACGCAGCCTCTACCCCACAGTATGGGGAACTTGACTCACCGATGAGATATTGATGCCACCATTCCAAGTGCGACTCCGGCCAGAATACCAAGGATAGCAAAGATAGTCACTATTCACATCTATCACAATAAATTGTACCTTTGATACGACCCTGTAAGGGTGCTGGCCTAGGTCGACGTCGAGCTCTATCTGGCCTTTAGCATCAACTCGATGGTTGGTGAAGCCCTCCAACCTGCCGTCATATCTTTCAAGCTGCTCGTCATTAAGACCCATCTCTTTGAAAGTCTTGTAGAACAAAATGTCCTTACAGGCCCCCGTGTCGACTAAGAGTCTGCTCGTCGTACATCCGTCTATTAGACCTGGGATGACGAGAACCTGCTCCCTAGCCGCTATATTAGTTGCCAATTCATGGGGGTAGAAGCTGATCGCTTCATCTCTGACATCTCTCCTCGGGAGGCACATGCGGGGCTTTGTTGAGCCGAAAGATCTTGTGTTTGATGGCCGTGTTGCTTGCTTGTTCTCGTAATGACCCCCGCATTCAATCTAGGTTGCCTCGGCCCCCGTTGTCCACTCCGCAGCCGCTCGCCTCCACCGGTTTGAGGCCTCTTCACATATGCGTCGAGTCTTCCCCGCTCGACCATTCTTCGATAATGCGCTTCAAGCCTAGACAATCCTCCGTGAGATGACCCGTGTCCTTGTGGTAATCACAAGATTTGCCGTTATCCCTTCCGAACTTGTTGCCCGGGTTCACTGGGGCAGTGGGGCCAACTCGACCGCATTCGGGATTTCGCTTCGACTCACCGTTAGGGAGTGAAAGTCTCGGGCACCTTCTCTCGTCGCCCTCGTCCCGTTTCTTGCCATTTTTATTATTTCCTCCATTCTTGTTGAGTCCTTCTTGTCATCGCCGACCTCGAGTCTTGGGGCTCTTACCATTCTTCTTCTCTTTCCTTTCCTCGCCTAGAGCGACATTATATACCTTTTCGAACAACTCCCGTCGAGTTGTGATCGTACGAACCGTGAGTTCATAATCCATGTCTCGCCGAGGAAATATCGTTTCTGAAGCAATTGATGACTTCCCTATCGCTGAGGTCTTCCTCTATCTTATCAACCATCTCCTCAACTTGGTGAAGTAGCTCATCGAGCTTTCATTTTTTGCTCGCACCAAGTTATTTAGGTCGGTGATAGCCATCTTTCGAGCTCCCGCAATGAGAAGCGATCCAAGAATTTAGTCCTCAAACACATCCATGTGGAGATGCTACTAGTGGCAGCCATTGAACCATGTCAACGCCGCCCCGTGAGGGTGCTTATGAGGGCTTTGCACATATTGTCGTCCTCATTTGCTACAAAACACATGGTGGCTTCCGATGTGTATGTGGCTCTTTGCATTAGTTGACCCTGAGTACTTCTCTAGAAGGGGCAACCTGAAACTAGGAGGAGGTCGACTATCTCTCATCTCCTTGGATAGAGGTCGAAGAGAAAAGTCAATTCGTTCGACCTTTCCAAGATCCTTTCTTCTCCTCCTCCCATTGTTCAAACTTTCTCTTCCATCGGAGCCACTCCCTAGCGTCGGGTCTATCTTCTCCACAGGGGGACAAAGATTGGACCTCCGACCTTCGCTCCCGCGGAGTCACCTCGCCCGCTTCTCCTATCTCTCGTGGAAGGAGCCCTTTCCGATCTAACCGGAGATCTTTGCCTATCATTCCTTTGGGGTGACCTCGCGCCTCTCATTCCCTGATGGCGACTGCGCCCGTTATCTCCAAGTGGCGACCGCGCCTTTCCTCCTATAGGCGACTGCGCCCATTCCCTGTCTCTATGAGACCCCGATCTTTGTGTCCCGGCAGGGGAACCACGTCGGCTTCGATTGGCCGTGTTAAGCGCGTCCTCAAATCAGATTGAGCTTCCCGCTCCCTATTTCGGTGAGGCTAGCCCTTAGGTCGTTACTGGGCACATGAACGATAGTGGGAGCTCGCTGGACTATCCCGTTTTCACCATTCTCGTCCCACACCCTCATTCGGCCTAGCACTCCCGGCCCGTTGCCTATCGTAGACCCGAGTGGGAGCCACTCTTTCGAGCGCACGTCGGCCCGCTTCCGCTCCTCCATAGCTATCAAATCGCCTTAATCCGGGCTCGCTCCAACATCATTTCTTTCTTGCTCATGGGATTAATTGAGGGACTCCGCCGTTTCCTAATGTTCACCTCGTCCCTGACGCTTAGAAGGGGGTGGAGCTCCTTGTCCATCCATATGCCTTTTCCTTCTCCTTGTGTCAGGCAATCCTCTGCCATCAACGACACTGGTAGAGCGCGTTGCTCTACCGTGAGGGCGATTTGGTGGGGGAGGAGGCAAATCCATGTTTTCAGCATTGACGTTGAGATTTCCAGCGTTTGTATTGGTGTTGTTGTTCACTTCATTGAATTCTTCAGAAGCATCTTCAACATGCCCGTCTGGGGTTACCATGGTTGTAGGTTGAGAAGAGTTTCGAGGTCAAGCTTAAGCACAGTTCCCGGCAATGGAACCAAACTGATGCTGCAGGAATTGTGCTTATCAGTAATCCTCCACGTGGCAGGACCAATCACCTGGCTCTTTTCGACTCCGAAATCGAGAACCCACGACTAGCCGGATGTGTCTCCGGCGAAGACGCTTGGGCGTGAGAGTAAGATAACGGTGTATATAGCTCAAAATGTATTGAATAATGAATTTAGATAACAAAATGGCAGTTACCTTTTACCGTTGGTAGTGATGATGTATTTATAGGGGATGACCGTTGTATTTTTGGTGGTGCTACATGAGCTCCGAGATTTTAGGGACAGTTACAAGTAATGTGAACGTGTCCTATAACGGCTCCTGATTCGTAGGGAATCGGTTATGGAAAGGTTTGACTTCACGTACATTCGTCTGTTAGGTCGACGCTTGTGGATTAGGTCGAGGTCGCCATTTAAGGCATAGTCGACCTGACTGACGGGTAGAGCATGGTTCGTACCCGAATTGTAGTATGGATCATTGATGTCGGACTAAGTTAAGTCGGGACCTGGAAGGTCGGACATGGACTCAGTCGACGGATACTTGAGACGGGCTTTGGGCCTTGCTCTGTTTGGGCTAGCTTCATCGAGAATGTGGGCGTCAAGGTTGTCAGTGAGTGAGCTTTATTCGTTTGGCCCAACTCGACACTTTTGGTATGTTCAAGTTGTTTTCTTTATTATTTTAATAATTTTTGATAATATTTAATGATTATTTTGCATAATTAATTCAAAAAAAGAATTGTTTTAATGTTCAGAAAATTATCTTGCATGTATGATTTAGTTTGTATTTTTTATTTTTTGTGAGCAACATTTTACATGGGAAGCGATCATATTTTTTTTTCAATTGACATATGATTGGCGTATTTGAGTTGTTGATCCCAATTAATCATACCTTAAAAGAGAAATAATTGCCTTACTCACAATGATGATATATGACATATTCATCTATTTATATACAACTTTTGGTGTGCTCTTGAGTTTTAAAAATTGGGAAAAGAAAAAAAAATCTGAAATAATTTCCTTTTTAAGTTTGATTCCGAGATTTTTTTGGATGGAAATGGAGGGAAAAGGAAGGAAATATCTTTAGCATTTCCCTCTACACAATCCTTCCAAAAGTGGAAGAAAATGGAAGAAAATGAAATCTTATATTTTTTTTTGATATACCTATTTTATCCCTCAAATAAAAACTTTCTTTTTCTTTCATTAATGGTACAAATGTAATTCTATTTTTTCTTTTCTTTCCTTTCTAACTCAGGATTACCTTGAGAGAAATTAAATTTCTTCCCTTCCCCTCTCTTTTTATTCTCTCCCTTTAAACTCGGTAGAACAGATGTTATTTGTTAGCATGGACATTATAAATGAATGAAGAATTATAATTAGCATTATCGAAGAACTTATGTATACTTGTATTTCAAAATTGTTTTTCTATATATGTGAAAATAAGCATTCTCATTCTTTATGACTTGTGTTAAGTTCTTTATGACTTATGTTAAGTGAGGAAGGAGAAATTTAATATAGCCACTTTAGGGCAACTTAAATATATCATCGAAATCAAGTTTTGATACCTATTTAAAGGTGTTAGTATCTCTGGTTCCAATAATTAAATGAATAAGTATTAAAATTAGGTGTGGGGTTAAGAGAGATACCAAAGTTGGTAATTCACTTAAGGAATACTTCAATGGTAGGTACCAAAACCAAATTCTGATACATATGTAAAGGTGTTGATATCTCAAATGATTAAATGTATACTCCCTCCGTCCCGCCAATGGTAGGTACCAAAATCAAATTCTGATACATATATAAAGGTGTTGATATCTCAAATGATTAAATGTATAATGTATCAAAATTAGGTGTGGAGTTAAGAGAGATACAAGTTAACATAGGTTGTACCCCTCTTAACTCCACACCTAATTTTCATATACTCCCTCCGTCCCATTAGTATTAGCACAAACACTGTTTGCGCGGGAATTAAGGAATATGATATTTTAATAAAATGTTGTGAGTGTAAAAGAATGAGTGGAGAGAGAATGAGTGGAGGGTGTAATAAATTATAATGGTGTTGTGAGTATTAAAATAATGTAGGAGAGAGAATGAGTGGGGTTGGGTAAATATTTTATTAATATAAAGTTTCCTTTTTGGGAGTGTGCGGATATTAGCGGGACGCCCAAAAAGGAAAGTGTGCTAATATTAGCGGGACGGAGGGAGTATATGCATTTAATCACCGGAGATAATAGCACCTTTGCATATCTATCACATTTTCTTTTTTCTTTTATCACTTTCTTATTTCTTTTTAGAGTAGGTCTGCTGAGAAACGCGTTTCTCCATAACTATGGAGAAACGCGTTTTTAATAGCCAGAAACTATACGTTTGATAACCAGAAGAAAATTTCTGGATATCGTCTCAAAGGGTTACGGATATCCAGAAAGCTTTGGAACGGATATCCGGAAAGCCTGGGCGGATATCCGAAACATATTTGAAGCCAAATCCAAGGCCAAGACCACAAATTGCTTATTGAAGGTTTCGGATATCCGAAACCTTCAAATGTATATCCGAAACCATCAAATGAATATCCGTAAACATATTTGAAGCCAAATCCAAGGCCAAGACCGTAAAATGCTTATTGAAGGTTTCGGATATCCAAACCTTCAATGTATATCCGTAAACCATCAAATGAATATCCAAACATTTTGAAAGTTTCGGATATCATTTTGAAGGTTTCACGGATATGACTTTCATAAGCTTCCTCGGATATCCTTTCAAAGGGTTTCGATATCCGTAACCTTTGAGATCGATATCCGTAAGTAACCATGGGACAAGGTCATGGCCAATACAAAAAGTTTCTGGATATCCTTTCAATAGCTTCTGGATACCCGTAACCCGTTTCTCCATAACTTATGGAGAAACGCGTTTCTCCCTAGATTTTACGTTCTTTTTAACCCCACTCGTGACTTGACACTTTTATTTTAAACTATTAAAGATATATAATTAGTTAAAATATTTAAAATATGAAATAAATTTAACAATATAAAAATAAAACTTCAGTCATTAATTTGATATTAGCTATTTTAGATGATATTATCTTTTAATAGGTATCAAAATTTGGTATTTATACCTTCCATTAGATATGGGAATTTGCTAACATGTGAATAGTGATCAGTAGGTATCAACATTTGGTATTTCTATCTATCACTTAACTTCATATATTGGAGATGCCTATGAATACCCCAATTTGATGCAGCCAATGCACGAGATGTTACGAACATGGATTTTGAGTTTGGACGGGAATAATCATAGCGGAACAACTCTTTACCGTTGAAAGAGAGCCGACACTCCATTCAATTTTAGAGGCTCAAACTTTGAAAAGGCCTATAATGTAGATTCAGAGGTCAAGTTATAAAAGGGGAAGATAACCAAGAAATCACCCATCACGCCCAACCGAAGTTGGTCTTACGCCATTTAAAAAATAATGAAAATGTGTGTGCGTGCTTGTGTGTATTGTTGATGTGTGTTTTAAAAGCCTTATTTTTGAAAGAGATACAAAAATATAAAGAAAAGAAGTGGGATCGTGCATAAGGAGGAAAGGGGAGTAAAAGAGTGAACATTTTGTCCACTGTCTACGACTTGTCACCCGACGACGGGTTTCCACAAGACATGCCACCTGATGTGTCAAGACTGTGAGACAGAATGACAAAAAATTGATGTAAAAACTGGAAATAAAAGGGGAAATCACCTAAACTTGATTCAAGCAAAATATTTGCTCATCAATGCCCTGGGATAGTCTTTGGTTTGCACATCCTAGCCTTGGATCATGTTTATTGGGAGGCCCCAAAGTTTGATGCCAAGGGGTCATTGGAGGGTTAAGAAAAACCAAGACCCAGACTAATGTAAGCAAAAGGATCATGAAGAAACCAAGGAATATACAGAAAGTAAGGATAAGTAAATACATAGTTACATAGAAGGAGCAAACCCACTACTAGAAAAAGGCCGTTTACCGACGGAAATTTTCGTCGGTAATTCTACAAATCCGTCGCTAAATGGATATTATCGACGGAATTCGTCCGTCGGGTTCCGTCGGAAATAATTGGTTGGTAATACCGACGGACAAATTCCGCCGGTATTTCCGGCGGATTATCAGCCGGAAAATCTAAAATTCCGCCGGAAAACGTCCGTCGGAAATGAGATCCGCCGGCCGGTTAACCGGAGCATTCGCCGGAGGTTACCGATGGAATTATCCGTCGGAAATAAAAACCATTACCGACGGTTATAACCGTCGGAAATCATAATATTTACCGTCGGATATGTCCGTCGGAATATAAACCCTAAACTGACGGATATGTCCGTCGGTATTTTGAGTATTATTTTTTTAATTTTTTATTTTCCGACGGATATTTCCGCCGGAAAAATAGAATTATTTATTTTTGTATTAATTTACCGACGGAAATTTTCGTCGGTAATCTGGCCAGATTTAAAAAAAAAAATTATTTTATTATTAAACCACCTGTAAAAGGCTGTAAACCTGTTAACCTGTTCAAACAACCTGTTTTAAACAACTACAAACTACAAACACACACAAACAACCCAATTACAAACTACAAACACACACAAACAACCTGTTTCGCTTGTACATCAAATAAAATACATATGTTTGTCCAAATCAAGCGACAGGGAAAGGGGAAAGGGGAAACGGTCGGGGAAAGGGGAAGGGAAAGGGGAAAGGGGAAACTGCCGGGGAAAGGGGGAAAGGGAAAAGGGAAAGGGGAAACGGGGAAAGGGGAAAAGGGAAGGGGAAACGGCCGGGGAAAGGCCGGGGGAAAAGGGAAAGGGAAAAAGAAACTACATAGTAAAGCAGTCTAAACACATCAAAATTGCATTCAGCTCCACAATGCATTTACAAACATTTATCTCTAATCAAACATATTATTTCACAAATAAACACACAGCAAGTTCATATAAAAACCAACTCCTTGTGCAATTTCAACATTTGTTTAATCCGTAGGCCCCTCGCACATAAGACACATTGATAACACAAACATACATTTTTAATACCTCAAACCCTACATTTCTAATTGCACACACACAAACACACAATAAACAAAGAGCTACCAAAATAAACCCAAGTATGAAATTATTCACATTTTCTGTAGTTTAGTTCAACTCCTAATGAACATTTGGAACACAACTCCACATGATAATGCATTAACAGCAACAACATGTATATACAAAACTGAAAGACAATTACTTGAATAAAAATTAGGGTTTCTCAGCTCATTAAAATTAATCATTCATGAGAGAGAAAAATCGAGTGAGAGAGAGAACGATTGAGAGAGAGAAAGCGAGAGAGAGAGAGAACGCACCGGCGACCGCAAACGGCGATGGAAAGAGACGGCGTGGGCGACGGCGTGTTCTTACTGATGAGAGAGAGAGAAAGTGAGAGAGAGAAAGTGAGAGAGAGAAGCGATTAAGAGAGACAAAGAGGACTTACCGGCGACGGCGAGGCTCGGCGGCGACGGCGACGGCTCGGCGGCGACGGCGACGGCTTGGCGTTGGCGCTGGGGTTCGCGAAGGACTGAGGAACGAAGGGGCGTAATAAAAATGATGCGTAATTAAAAATGGGGAAGATACGCGTATATATATGAATTATTTACCGGCGGACATAGTCCGTCGGTATTACCGACGAAAATACCGACGGAATTTAAAAATTACCGACGGACAAAACGAAATTTTAAAAAATTAAATTTCCGGTAAAATAAAATAAATTTCCGTCGGTAAATGAAAAGTTTCCGTCTGTATTACCGACGGAGTCCGTCGATAAAAGTCCATCGGTAATGACCCTGTTTCTAGTAGTGACCTTTACCAACAAGAAACTAGGATTTTCATGCTCATTCATTAATCTTCCTTCCTTTGATCAATAGATCATCATGGAAGGTCATGATTATTGCAACCCTAGCAGATTTAGCCTAATCTTATCAATAAAGTTTGAGTCTTTACAACTATTTAGATAGAGCATAAAACTGAAGCGATTACATAGTAAGCATGTTAAAGCATGGCCAATATTCAATCTTTATGAGCTAAAACTGTAAAATAGGGGTAGAAAAGGGTTTAAAAGGTATCAACCCTTACCAATCCTTGAATCCAAGGCTAGTGTAAAGGTGGAACTATCCTAACATGAACTAAATTTGGGAATTTTGGAGATGCTAGTGCCTATTACATAGATATCAAAATTTTATTTTGATACATGCTCCCTCCTGTCCTTTTTATTAGGGGCTTCGGAACTATAGCCCATCAGCCAGACAAAAAACCCATAAATATCCATGAAATTGTCAAAATTTCATATAAACCACTCTTATACAAGTCCGCTTTTATACCAAAAATATAATACTAAAATTACTCTTATACCTATATAAGAGTAATTTTTTCACAATTTTCACATTTTCTTATAAATCACACAAAAATTCATATTTTATTTACCAGTTCGCTCCTATACTTAAGTTATAAGACTAGAATTACTCTTATATCACTTTTTTTTTCACATTTTCTTAAAAAATAATAATAAATGTTTCATATTTTATTAAACAGACAACTCCTATGCCTAAGGTATAAAAATGGAAAAAAAATAAAAAAATTATGAGACGGAGATCATTTTAGTTCGTGTGTGTGTTGGTTGAGGTGTGAATGAAATGAGAGTGGAGAGGGAAGGTTTTATATGTGATAGAGTGGGGTGTTAGATTTGTAAGAAACTTTGATTTGGAACTCCGTGTATGGGTTTTAGTAAATTATGTGAGTTATATAGATTTTTATTTGGTCTCTTAATGAATTAAACTTTTTATTAGTCGTTTTAGCAAATAGCCCATAAACCAAAAAATCATTCATTATCCATAAAATATTTACCCTTATCTTTGATCTCCTACCCTAATCATGAATATCCTCTCTGTTAGCATTCAATTCTTATCGGTTACTAGCATTTATGGTCAAACAAACTTTACAAACCTGATGTTGTCAGGAATTTTCTCAAGCAGCAACACACTGTTGTAGTCCAATTGAGATTCCTCTGGCTCCTTCTTCTCGCCTGCACAACGCAGCAAAGTAATTAATCCGGGGGCGGCTCCGGCGTAAGCCCCTCCGGCGTGAGAATAAGAGTATGTCTGAGTGAGGGTAATCTGAGAATGAGAAAGGTGTTTCGTGGGTGTATGTGAACGTACCTGGTAGGGATGAAGATCCCTTATATTTATACCCCTTTCCCTCGTGCCATGCACATGCTGCCCTCACGTTCCATGCCTCATTTCACGTGTCCTCCTTCCATTGGTCACCCATAAGAATAAACTCAAAGCATGTGACCATTTTTCTCTGACACACGTCACATTTCTCAATGCCTAACCGTCCAATGGGTCCCATTTCCTAGATATTTATATGCCGCATATTATGAGTCGCACCCACTGGGATACATCTCTCGCTGGATATGGTTAACTGAGGGTCGCGTCGCCTCATCCCAATATCTCGCCTCATATCTCACATCATTGTCTCGCCGGCTTGCTTCATTATCTCCCCGTTCATCAACTAATATCTCGTATGTATTATCTTGGGCTTTCCCTTTTTAATGAGTTTGGCGGGATATCTTAGACATACTTTCCCGCGAACCACACCTGGGCTACCTTTATCAATATCTTCTTCTTGGGCCTATACCTGCTTTGGGCTTTGTAAGTACCCAAATCCGGATCGTCAAAATCCGTCAGAAAGTTAACCGAAATCCGTTAACTGGCCCGCTCCAGGTTAATCGGAACTCGTTAAACTCCCCGTTGCCATGCCAACGAGGCGTCCGGGGCGCCCCGTGCATCCCGACGTCGAAGCGTACTTAACACGTGTCATCGCACGTAAAAGTATGGCTTTCCTTGAAAACGCACTTTCGGGCACTTTAGGGCGTTTCGGACATTTTTCGGTTGTTATTTTAAAAACGGACAAAATCGGGATCGGGGAACGAACTCCCACGCATTTGGTGAGTCATGGGACACGTGGCAAGCATGCCACCTCCCTCTAGTCACCTTTCAATCAGAAATCAAGGCCAAAGACCAAAATACCCACTGGTATGCGAGACCAAGTCCGGCCGGACTCATTTGCGGGTTACGAGAAATTGCCGTGAAGTCCCTCAAAATTCCAAAATACCACAAAACCCCACGGATTTCGGTCTAAGTCCGGCCGGACTCATGCGAAAATTCACCTATAAATAGAAGAGGGTCAAAGCCATTTGAGAACAACAAATTACTCTCCATTTTCACCATAGCCACGGCCCAACTGAGTTTCACCCCTTCTCGAGCTCCCATTTCGTCTCGATTCGAGTGAAACTTCCGTATTTCGATCAAATACGCCCCTCACCACTCCAAAACACCGTTCCAAACTACTTTCCGTATCCCGTATACACCCCCCGAGCCAAAGGAGTCGACCCTAGCCATAGGTATAACTCCCTCTCTCTAATCTCTCGTTTCGTCTCGGTTTACGCGCCAGTCGCTACAACCGTTTCGAACAACGTTATTGAAATGTAGACGCCTCCGTCTAACGGGGTCCGATACGTTTTAGCCCCTCGATCCTCTTCTCTTCCCGTAAGAGAAGTAATCACGGGTTAAAACGGCGTTCCGACCCCGTTCCGTTTAAATTTCTGTCATTTACCATTCCGGATCGATCGATCCGTCGATTGTCATTTACTTTTCTGTCATTTACAACTCCGAGCCGTTTTGGCTCGTCGATCGTCATTTACAACTCCGAGCCGTTTTGGCTCGTCGATCGTCATTTACGATTCCGGATCGTTCGATTCCGTCGATACCGCATTTAAATACTGTCATTTACAAAGTCCGACCCGTTTGGATCGTGATAGTATTTACTTTTCAAAGTCCGAGTCGCAACCCGATTCGTTGATTGCATGTCATTTAATACGCTTTTCCCCGTAAAAATCGTTAACAATGTAATGTCTGGTTCAAAACCGGAGTTCGACCTTCGAACTCTCTTTCAAAACGCGCGAAATGACGTTTGGCATCCAAACGCTCATCTTCAAACTTAAAAGCAAACTTTTGACATGCAAAATCATTTAATACGCTTTTTTCCGTAAAAATCGTTAACAATGTAATGTCCGGTTCAAAACCGGAGTTCGTCCTTCGAACTCTCTTTCAAAAAGCTCAAAATCGACGTTTGCCACGCAAACGCTCATTTCAAACTCAAAATCGACGTTTGCCACGCAAACGCTCATTTCCGTCTCAAAACCGACGTTTGTCATTCAAACGCTCGCCTTTTCAAACAAGTCACCTAATCAACGTTTGACATTCAAACCAAGATTAAGCTTGTCATTCAAGCCCCCATTTCAAAACATACACATACACACACACGATTTCGAGAAAGGTAGAAAGACTCGTCATACGAGGCATTTCGGGTGATCTCGTAATACTCTTCCCGAAACGTAACGTGACCTCCGAACCTAACAATCTCTGGTACCAAATAGCTTTTTACTCGTTTTTGCTACCAATAAAAATGATCCCCTGTTTTCAAAGCCTTTTCCTAAGTTTTTGCTACCAATAAAAACGACACCATTTTCACTAAAGCCGTTTCTCAACGTTTGGGCTCAAAATACAAAAACCGCGTGGCGACTCCTCATTCCTTCCCAAGAAGCGAGGTCTCAAACACCAACCCTCCACGAAAGACAACCGCTTCGCTCGCGCGAATCCGGGTAATTTCAGTTGGCGACTCCGCTGGGGACTTGGATACTTTTTTCAAAATTACCGTTGTTTTCAAAAAAGCCTTCCGTGGGTCAAACTTTCGTTTACCCTTCCTCGTTTTTGTGTGCGTGTGTTACTTTAAACCTCGAACGGTTTTTTCAAGGGCATTACATTGTCATCTTCTCACAATCATACCATGTTTGTGCATCCCCTTTCATGTTTGATTTTCATTGCTATCTTTTGAACTACGCATCAAAATTCTTTAAGACACATTCTGAAAAATCTCTGTTTTACTCAGAAAAAGAATTTTAGTGACTGCACACTACTCACACTTGCTGCCTCGGTACACCGCACTTCACGTGCACTTGCTGCCTCGGTACACTGCACACTACAACCAGTAACCCGGGATGGCCTTATCAGTTGCACCTCGGTTGGTCTGCCAGACACCTTTTGAGGGCGCACGGGGTCGTCCCAAACAGTCCATTCTAGCCCGTGTAAGCCATGCACTCTTTGTGTCACACTTTGTCCAAGACCCCGATTGGTTTTTGGCTTAGTTCGTGTCATAAAGCCTAAGTGTATGTTTTTTACGCTGGGTCCCGCCACGAGTCAAGCTCGATAGGTTAAGATCGAAGGTCGTTCCCGACCCGAAGTATTGAGCTTTTCAGCCTTGACTTTGACGCAGAACTCTATCGAAAAATATACCCGAAGGTTCAATGTGACGCCGTGTCACCAAACCCTCACCGTATTCACCGTGCTAGACACAACTTGGCCAACGCCAAAAGCTAAGGTCTCTCGCACAAGCGAGTCAGGAGGGGTCATGCCGAAATTTTGGCACGATCCCCGCCTTAACTTAAGGACGTTGACTTCGACTGTGGCCCGTGCGTCACATACGTTGGAAGTTTGCGTGATCAGCTAGCCTTAAGTTCACTTTTTCCTTTGTCGGTGGAACTCGCTTGCCTTATAGGACCTCGCTCGGGATAGTCCGTCTCGAGAAAGATGATCTACAAATGGAAACGAGGGGCTTATAAGCGTAGTGACGAGATCCACTGATTAGAGCTCTAGGATTAGTTGCGAAAAAGAAGACTTGCTCTTTTCCAACCAATTAGGACTCTAAGAAAACGCGCTTTAAGTAAACATTAATCGGTAACTGCACATTGCACAAGCCCGAAACCTTGATCCAAATCCCCCTTTTCCGAAGCCTAAACCCTGCCTTTCGTTCCCTGCAGCGAGCAGAAAGTGGTTCAGATCTTCGGGTCAGCGCCTCGCCCGGAATCACCGTTACGGCGGCGTCGAGACGGTTCTTCGGTTCCCTCGGTTCCCTCGGTCGAGAATTTCCGACATGTCTAGCTCACCGAGAAATCGTGACGGGGAAGGACCCCGCCACCGGTAACGAGATATGACTTTGGAAGAAGCCATCCGGGCTTGTGAGGTTCATGAGGCGAGAAAGAAGATCGGCGAGAATTTCGTGGTACGGCTTACGAATGAGCGAGGTATAGCGGCTATCCCCGGTCGGACGGTACTTTTGTCTGGTCGAGGATGACGATTCCCGAAACCGGCTCCTCAAGCCTTCAACCGGGTTCCTCCCCGCCAACTTACGGGATGCCTTCGAACGAGGAAGCAGCCGGCCTAGGCTCCACGTTGCCACCTCTCGGGGCAACCTGCCATATTTGGCCGGGCCGGTGCTACTCCTATCACTCAATACCACCGGCGCACCGGCTGGACCATCTCGAACAGATGCCAATATCCTTCAATACCCTCACTGGGTTCATCCCATTGCCTATACACGAATCCCAAAACACCAGGGGACAAACCCCGATCTGATTCGAAAAGGCCCCCATATATCCACATATATCAAGCCTTCCACCTCCAATCACTACCGCTCACGTGGTAGCACCCGACACCGAGCCTCACAGTCCACCACTGGACCACACCTTAGCCTGGATGGTCGAACAGATGAATGACCTGATAGCCACCATGAGTAGCTCAAAGCAGGAAACGCTCAAATCTAAAGATCCGGGAATGGTCACGCCTCTCCATGCCAAGTTAAGAATGCCGGAGATGGACCAATTCGACGGAACCGAATGTCCTCAAACGCATGTCGACACCTACGTTCTCGTATGAGAGCCAAAGGAGCAACCCTCTAGCAAATGGCCGACCACTTCCAGCATACGCTCAAGAGTTCAGCGTTACGATGGTTTCTAAGGGTCAAGCCTGCAGATCGCCACACACAGGATCGGATCGGTAACATCTTCTGGAGCAGTACCGATCCAACTTAGAGTGGGAAATGAGTCGCGAGGACTTAATCACCCTGAGCGAAGCGGATGAAAGCGTCGGAGAATTCTACAAGAGGTGGAGTTGGAAACTCTCAGAGATCATGGAGCCGCTCTCGAGGATGAGCAGATGCGGATCTTCAAGTCTGCTTAAGACCGTCCATCGAGAACTCTCATCGGTCATCATTTCTTCCCGGATCTCCGGGCCATGGTCAATGTCGGCTCACGGTTCGAGAAGGATCTCAAGGAAAAGTTGGCTCTTGCACGGCCATACGAGATACCGCTCGGCGGTTGCATTCAATCCCGCACCGGCCCCGGCAAAGGGAAAGATACGTCTGTCAACTACATCCATCGGGGACAACGGTCGGGCAACGAAACCCGGTCCCACAAAGCAACAACTCTACTTCGAAGCGGCTGCCGTGCACTTCGACAAGTTGGATATGCCGCTAAGCAAGATCTTTGGAAGGGTTAATCAAGGAAGGTCTCCTTAAACCCGTTGCAAATTACAAACCCAAGAATCCCGTAGTCAACGGCGACAAGAGCAAATCTTGCGCCTTCCATGATATCACGGCCATACCACCGACAAGCTGCGTGGGGTTACGATACGAAATTCGAGAACTTGATAGAGGAAGGAAAGTTGGAGCGCCCCGTGGGCCCAATACGATCGGAAACCCTTTTCCGAACAACAACAACAGTGTGAATTCCATTGAGTGGGTGCCCAAGAAGATTGCCGCGAGCCGGTCCCTCCGCCTCTTCCAGTAGGGTCCTCATCAAATGTCCACATCGGCTACGATGTTTGTGATTGCTCCGCATGCACAGAGTACGAGTCCCAGACACGGTCGGAGCAATCCTCAGAAAACGAAGAAGAAGTCCTCTCAACAAATCTTTGAGAGAAAGATATGAAGCTGGAGACACCGGTGTGGGTACACTCGGAGAGCCATCCGGGAGGTTCGATTACTACGTACTCTACTCCGGCCGGTCCTCCCTTCCTCCCGGGCCATGCGGCTTTAGAGCGAGACGGGGGTGGGAAAGCCGAAAAGTCCTGCGACACCGAGTTCGGACCTTGGGACACCGGAATACCTCGAGATCTTGGTAATCTTGCGCCGGTCGAAGCCTAACCCCCGCGGGATTAGCTAAGATTCAATTTGTCCGGCTTAGAGCCGGACCGGCAAGGAAGATCAAAGTCGGCTTGGCACTCGCACTCGATCAACGTGCTAACCAAGGCGGAAACCGCCACAAACGGCCTCAACACAATCCCGAGGCTCCGGCCAAGGCTTTACCTCGCAAGAGGAAGACGAGAAACGGATGGCTTGATGACTCTCCTTCTCCGGATAGAGACCGGATCTACGATTCCCGGTGTATGGCGGTATGATCACGTTACGTGATGAAGACCTACCGAGAGATGCCTCGGGGCACAATGAAGCTACTGTACATCACTCTCAAGCTCAACACCATAACACTCCCGGAGTATTGGTGGATAACGGGTCGGCCGTTAACGTCCTCCCTCTCGGCATGATGCGAGCCTGCGCATCAGCGAAAGCCATCGATTCCGTCTACCCGGACTATCGAGGCCTACGACGGCACGTCTCGTCCCATCACGGGGACGGTGACTCTGGAACTACGGTTCGAAACCCAAATGGTGCCGGCAAAATTCCACGTGATGGACATTCCATCCGAATTCACGGCTCTGTTAGGACGCCCTTGGCTGCATCACATGAAAGCCATAGCTTCCACTCTCCATCGGTGCGTTAAGTTCATTAACCGGCGGGGAGATCTTGAAGTCATCGAGAGGACGGTTTCCTCATAGGAAACGAAGCCGAGGCAGTAGCCAAGCGTGCCGCGATCGGGCACGGGGCTACCTCCTTCAAATCGACCGAGGACTATCGGGGCAAATCTCATCGAGAATCCCTCGAGTCGGAGATGCTAACTACGTCAACGTACTCGAGCGGGCGAGACCACTGAAGCGATCCGATACATCAAGTTCAGCTGCCGTTTCCAACATTTGGAGGCGGTGGAAAGAAACCGAGCATCGCCATGATGCGGGCACGTAAACCCCTGTCTCCAATCGGAGATTTGTCAGCATTCTTCAAACCAACTCTCTAGCCCCGCCAGGGAAAGAGATCTTCGTGATAAAGGTCAACAAGCACCGTCATACTCGTCTTGAATGCATGGACGTCGTATGGGATGTCCTCCACGAGGAACTACCCGCTGCACCCCTCTTCTCCAATGAAGGGCATGATGTTTTCCTAGTAGCTCTAGCAACGCACCCGGACGCAATACGTCCCTACGTTTGGGTTGAACCGTCAGACGACGACTAATCAGGACTCTCCGGAGTCGAGGACGCGGCAGACCCGCGGGCAGACCTCTGCATCCACATGCTCAGTTTCGAGGACGGAACCCGTTCCGATCAGGTCACCTATGACAAGGGCTCCAATACCATGGAAATTGTCAAGCTCAACGTCCGATGCGGGCGGCTATCAGACAATTGGAAGCAGCGGTTGACACGACAAAGAATCCCTGCGATCAAGTGGCCCGACGACGACTTCGTCAACATCATCTATTCGAGATATCTGATGATACCAAGGATCCGGTCCTTATCGTCGGATGCAATGCCAAAGTTACCCTCGGCATTGCTGCTCATGGTAAACGAGGCCACTGGCCAATCGAGCTCGAGCTCATCATCACTTCGACTACCGGCCCGGTGGCAACCGGCCCGTGCCATCGGTCAAGCTTAAAGCCACAAGCGCCGTCAAGGCGAGGGCAACGGCGAAGGAGACCAAGCTCCTCACCTGTCACGAATCGAGATCAACCTCGGGAACGCTTTGGCGGCCACCCCAAAAACATACGTAAAGGTCTTCCCCGTAAGACGAGTCGGCTTCCGACGTGGGAAATGACCACCTCGGCATCAACATGCTCCAGTTCAATTCTGCTCCCAGTCGTCACGGTCACGGATTCAAACATCCCGCCAGCAGGCTGCTAGCTCTGATAGACTTGACGATCGAGCGAGATCACGAGACTGTCAACATTGTAGAATTCAAAACTCCCGTGTGTTCAATCAAGCAGATATGGGCGAATTTCTTGGTAACCGAGATCAAGGAAGGCCGCATGGAATGTCCCAGTCCGACTTCCTTCGTCAACATCATCCAAGTGTTTCCGCCATTCGGAGATTTGGATGTGATCACAGTTCTAGACACTAGTCAGACGGTGCGTACCTACGGAGACTGTTTAGCCCTCGCAACGAAGGCCCTCATGGAACTAGCCGCTCAAGAGAACCGTCTCTAGGACGAAAACCAAGCTCGAAAGACCGACAGGGATCAAGCCCTTAAAGTGTCACAAGCAGCTTCAGACAGAAAGCTAGAGGCCACTCTAGACCAGTTCGACCTCGAGGGTTTTGGTCACGGCAACTTTCTGGACTACCGTCTGTTCTCATCCAACCCCCTCTTCCAAACGAGGGTGGTCAACGGTCCCGACGACCTAGGAGATGGAACGGCACAGCAGAACGAATGCTAGCACTTATCTCCCCGAGGAAAGCAAGTTCTCTGTGAAAGCGACGACGAAGACGATGAAACCATTCTCTTCTAAGCCGGGCATGAAGTCAATAAAACCGGACTCCCAAGGGTCCTGGGAGGATGGAAACGGATCATTTCCGCACTCAAATTGAAAGGCCAACTGAGAGAGGAAGGTCTATTTAAAAACAAGAGGAAGATGGAAATTCGTCTCGAGCAACTACTCAGGGAAATTCCACAGACTGCGGCATTCGTTTACAGAAACGATCAACTGGGACAGCAACCAGTCACATGGGCAGATGTTCGGGAAGCCGTGTACTCACCTTCCGACATACCCGCTACTCAGATAAAACAGAAGGGAAAACTCTCCCCGATGGAGGTTTACCTAGACTACCGCAGGCAGTTCAAAGAAGCACTGGCCATTCTCACATGGGAAGAAACGCAGGCACTAACTCTCGACGCAGGCTCCGCTGCAAGAAAGTTGATTTGGGCCAAGAGCAGAGGAAAATTATCAAACCATGAATATCGCCAGACCCAACTCCAGAATGCCCTGAGCATGCTCAGCAAGAAGGAAAGGAACGCGATATATCGTGAAGATATCAAGGAGACTTTTCGCTTGAGCCAAGAACTCTCCAAACTCCCTCGGAGGGTCGGCCAGCCTGATTCGATTCGAGGCAACCAGCATTGCGCGCGACGTTCGAGCATTGCGGCAATCCGTAAACTACCTCCCGCGGAGGCACCCGAAGCCGGTATCTGGGACGAGAATCCGTCAAGCTGCCGAAGCTCTCGGGAATACATCTACGGTTAATAAGTTGAGGGAAGACATGTGGCCCTATGCTACGAGGAATCCTCCTCTAACTATGGCTCAACTCAGAGCGGCTGTTCGAAGGAACCAAACCACGATGTCGGCGTTCTAACTCGATCGGGTCAAATCCATGCATTACCACCTAAGGCCACTAAAAAGCTGCGGAGCGAGCGCAACCCGGTGCCCGAAGACACAAGTTTCGTGAAAGAGGACCCGATCCTCACTCGGCTCAAGCGAGACCCGGGCGAACATTTCCCTTTGGTCCCTGCTCACATCCTCTTATCCTCACAAGCTCAAGCTAGAGGAAAGCTGCCCGTACCATGGTCCCCGTGGATGACCCCGAGGCGAAGTCATTCGGATGATCGGCAACATCCACTATGGCAACATTATCACCTTCACGATTTGGACCTTCCAAAATTTGGGGGCGATCACAATGAGCCGCTCTACATCACGATCCAGTGGACGAGCGTCGCCTTCCGCGTGTTGGTAGACGGAGGTTCCGGAATGAATGTCTTGCCCGCCAAGATGATGGACTGCTTGACATCAAGCCCACGATCTGAAGCCTTCGGTCCACACGGTCAAGGCCTATGACTCTACTTCCCGTCTTGTTCTCGGGGTTGCTACTCTTAATATTTGGTTCGGCAAGCGGATGATCCCCACCGAATTCCAAGTGTTGGACATTCCAATCACTTTCACGGCCATCTGGGGCGTCCACTGGCTGCATCAAATCAATGGCGTGGCATCCACCCTTCACGAATGCCTCAAGTTCATGCAAGGCAACGAGCTAACCACGGTCTACGGCGACGGCGTCACCACCGAGGGGACCGGCACCAACGACATTCCGGTGTTAGAAATCAAGCATAGTGACGACATGGCATTAGCTGGATTCACTCACGGAGACCTCCAAGATCCAAATATGCAACGTGGACCTTCATTTGTCTCACGACAAGATTCCTCCAGCCATGAAGATGAGGAAACTCATGCACTTCATCCCGGGACTGGGGCTCGGCAAAAAAGGTTACAAGGCCAACACCAAGTCATCGAAGTCAAGGACCACACCACGGTCCGGGGCTTGGCTATGTGCCAACACCGGTGACATCAAGGAAAACAAAGGCTCGCCCGCACCAAGGCGGCCCGCAAAAGGGAACCTCCGGCGGCACACCCAACCTCCGACCTTATAGTTTCGACCTCGCTCATTACTTCACCAAGGGAACCGAAAGCGGGCGAGGGGACCGACGGGGAGCGGAACGGCGGGCGAACCGAGGGGACCGACGGCGCGAATCGACATCGGGCGAGGGGACCACGGTGGAAGCGATGAAGATGAGAAAGAAGCGGGGATAGTCGGCACCGAGACTACGGAAAGGATGGAACGGCTAGCACGGGACCTCAAGTGTTTCGAGAGGACTCAAAGCTAATCCGATAAGGGGAGCGTTCCTCGACATCACGGCTCTACCTGGACAGCGGCCACCACAGTCCGGCACGAGTACACATTCAAGGGAATCCCCGAGACTTGGAGGAGCAACTCAAGGTACTCTCCATGGGAAAGCAGTTGTTCGGATCGGCCGTCGAGGCCACATTCGAGACGGTAGCTCCAAAGCGAAGGAACCGGAATTCATAGAAGACGCTCTCGGTGGACCGGCTCTACGAGTCTTTTTGAAGAAGTCATGGAGGTGCCGAACCTGATTGACCTGGGCTCGAAAACAGCATGATTGCCATGATCGGGACGGCGAAGCCAAGCCTCTCGATCCCCGAACCCTCATCAAGCATCCGGCAATGCCCTGAAGAATTGGGTAACTTTCACGGACCAAGGGCAAGCCGGGCGGAAGCTGGAAGACAAGGCTGGGCCCGCACCCACATCTCCCTAAACCTGGTCTCGAACCCTCTGAGACAGTCCTTGTAAAAGTCCAGTCCTCTGAGTCATCCAACGGCCTTACGCCGGAAGACTATGATAATGTAGCCAACCATATATTTTCGTTCTTGTTTAATGAAAAGTCTGACCTTTCGGTGTATCCCCTCATTGCCACTTTAACAACTGATAAGTTAACAAACAACTTAAAAGACGTTAATAACTCAATTGATATAGAAGCGGACACATTAAATGAACAATACATTAGAGAAGTTCTCAAGCATGTAGTTGACCGAGAGGACAATCTGGCCCAAGCTGCCGAAGAGGTTATGACCAAAGTGAACCTGGGGTCAGTGCAAGAGCCTAAAGAGACACAAGTGGGCAGTTTCTTCGCCGATGCAGAAAAAGAAGCCCTAATAAACCTCCTCCGGGAGTATGTTGACGTGTTCGCACGGTTATACCGGGACATGCCGGGACTCGATCCCTCGATCGTGGAACACGAGAATTCCCCTGGATCCGAGAATCCAAGCCTTTGTCAAACGAAGGCTGCGCAAGATCAAGCGGAGTGGTCCTTGCAAGTTAAAGAAGAAATTGAGAAAATGCTCCGAGTTGGTTTCATCGAGTGATTGAGTACCCGACTTGGCTCTCCAACATCGTGACGGTCACCAAGGCCAATGGAAAGGTCGAGATCTTTGTGTGGATTTCGGGATCTCAACAAGGCCAGACCCTAAAGATGATTTCCTTTTGCCTAACATCGACATGTTTGAGTCGACACCACGGCAAATTTCGAAGTAAAATCCTTCGTGGATGGGTTCGTTGGATACAACCGGATCAAGATGTCAGGAGGATCAAGCCAAAAGCTGCCTTCACCACTCAGTGGGGGACATATTGCTACACGGTCATGTGCCGATTCGGTACGAAGAACGGCGGGGCTACTTACCGGCGGAGGCTGCAGCGACCCTCTTCCATGACATGATTCACAAGGAAATCGAAGTATATGTCGATGACATGATCATCCACTCCGAGAGGATCGAGACATGCGGCATATGACAGATCCGAGAAAGTTCTTCAACAGGACTCGAAAACACTCCATGAGATTGAACCTGCGAAGTGCACCTTCGGCGTCAAGCGAGGCAAGGTACTAGGGTACATGGTTACGAAGAGGTATCGAAGCCGATCCCAAGAAAATCAAGGCCATCATCGACATGAAGCGCCTCAAACTCGACGAAGTGAAAAGTTTCATGGGAAGACTTCGGTACATCGGTCGCTTCATCAACCGGTTGACATCTCTCTGCGAGCCCATGTTCAAACTAATGAAGAAGAATGTCGACATCAAATGGGACTCAGAGTGCCAAAAGGCTTTCGAGAAAATCAAGACCTACTTGGTGAATCCCCCAATTATGTGTCCCGCCACATGAAGACAAGCCACTACTCCTGTATCACGTATGAGACACGTCAATCGGAGCAATGCGGCACAAGAACAGAAAGAGTCCAAAGTTGAGCATGCAATCTACTTCGTAAGCCGGAAGCTTCAAGGAAGTGAACTCGGCTACTCGACATTAGAGAAAACTTGTACCGCCTTGGTATGGGTAGTCGGAAGCGAAACACTACATGCGGTCACATTCGGTGCTCTGGTCTCCAAAATGGACCCCGTCAGATATCTCTTTGACAAGCCATCCACTGTCAATGCGACTAGCCAAGTGGTCATTCTTCTGGGTGAGTTCGACATCAAGTACATGGTCGGAAAATCAACAAAGGGCGAGTAATGGCGGATCGGGTGGCCGACTTCCCAACAGTGAACCTAAGGGTCACGATCCGCGGTTTACGGACGACGGAATCTTTTCACTTGACGGCGCAAACCGGCGGCAACTCTTCTTCGATGGGGCAGCCAACAAGAAGGGGAATGGTATTGGAATGCTCCTTGTCGATCCCCAAGGACGAGCACACTCCCATAGCCATCAAGTGAATTTTGAAACAACCAACAATGCGGCGAGAATACGAAGCTTGTGCGGCGGTCTAGAAGCCGCCCTCGAGCGCAACATTTCGAAGCTGGATGTATACGGAGACTCGGCATTGATCATCAATCAAGTGTCCAACAAATGGATGACGGTAGATTCGGCCTCCCGGAAGTACCACACGTACATGGAGGAGCTCATTGCTCGGTTCAAGGACATCTCTTTTCATTATTTGCCAAGAGACGGGAACCGCTTCGCGAGCATGCCTGGCAACCCTCATCTCTCTTGTCGAAATTCCCGATGGGAAACGGTAAAACCCCTCGAGAATAGGCGGACGGGAAACACCCGCCTATTGCTTTGTGAGATCAAAATAAAAAAGAAACGATCGACGAATCCACAGTACAATCAAATTTACCAGTACCTCCAAAACGGAGAAGCTTCCTTCACAAATGAAGATGGAAAATACAAAGAAGGGATCAAAGCCAAAAACATGATGGCATTAAAATGCCTGGCATCCCATTTCGTCATTCTGGGGGGTATGTTGTACAAGAAGTGCCACCAAGGACCACTCCTTCGGTGTGTAAACAAAGAAAAAGCCAGCGAGCTAATGAACGAAGTTCACAACGGAACCTGCGGTCCGTACATGAACGCCCGAGCATTGACACAGATCATCCTCCGTATGGGATACTACTGGATATCAATGGAAACAGACAGCATCCAGTTCGTCCGAAGCTGCGACAAATGTCAACGGTTCTCCAACCTCAATCCCATCCCTCCTCATGAACTCTATTGCATGACTACGCCATGGCCTTTCGCCACATGGGGAATCAATGTCATCAGCAAGATCACTCCACCCGGGAGCAATGGTCACGAGTTCATTTTAGTCGCAGTCGACTACTTCACCAAATGGGTAGAAGCCAGATCGTACAAGGTACTGAATTCTAAGAAGGTGGCCGAGTTCATCCAAGAGAAAATCATGTGCCGATACGGAGTGCCCAACGAGATCATCTCCGACAATGGGATCCACTTCGAAGGAGATTGTGACCAACTTCTGACCGAATTCAAAGTCACACGTCACAAATCTTCTCATTACAGACCACAAACCAATGGTGCAGTAGAGGCAGCCAACAAGACTCTCGCCATGATAATCAGGAAGATGTCCACCAAAGGTCGGGACTGGCCCGAAAAGCTACATCTAGCCCTCTGGGGATACAGAACATCAGTCAGAACCGCCACAGGGGAGACTCCGTTCGCGCTTACCTACGAAATGGAAGCATTGTTACCCGTGGAATTGGAAATTCCATCCCTCCGAGTCCTCTTGGAAAATGGTATCAATGAAGTCGAATGGCTACAGAGCCGTCACGACGAACTTGCTCTACTCGACGAGCACAGATTGAAAGCCATGGAGCATACTCGAGCGTACCAAAGCAGAATGGCCCGAGCATTCGACAAGAAAGTCAAGATCCGAGACATCAGAGAAGGCGACTTGGTGCTAAATGAAAAGCCTCCTACGCAGACCAATCCCCTCGGAAAGTGGGAGCCTACCTGGATAGGACCGTTCGTGGTACAAAGAATCTTCTCCGAAGGAGCCATGAAGCTAGCAGACTTGGATGGGAACCCTTTCGTTAACCCCGTGAACGGAAGCAAGCTCCGCAGATACTTCGTTTGAGGAAGAGCACGAGTCAACTCTCCTTCCCCATACACCACCCCTCAGTAAAATTAAAGTGCCAAAAGAGTAATACCCAACTGGATACATTCCCGCTAATGATCCAGGTAAAAAATAGGGTCGCACTTCCTTTGTCTTTGTTTTTCTCAAGTTCACCTAAAGTGTCGAACTACGGTGACCTGAGCCCCTTAGTCCAATTGTAAAAGGGGAACGTAGGCAGCCATCATTGGTTCGGTCTAAAAAACAAAAAAATACAATAAGCATCAATTGCTTGTGTTTCGAAAAACTCTTTTCATTTAACCTACAAATTCATTACGGTTAAAACAATCTTTGATGAGTTCAAGCACGGTCAACTCTTGACTCGCTACACGCTAGCAAAACTACAATAAAACATTAATCAGTTAATGTGTCTGCAATGACAATGGGTGGATACTCTGGACAGCAAGGTCAACCTAGTTTCCTGAACTTGGTCCTTCATCCTTCTTCCCCTTCCCTGTTCCACGGCGAGTATTCTTCTCCTTCACAGGGAATATTCATGTAGTCCTTCTACCTGGCTCAGGGACCTTTCCCGACACCTCCGTCAAACCTGTAGCTGTCAACGCAGCCCTTTCCCTAGCTCCGTCTCGAGCTGCCTCGCTTCGAGCCATCATGACCGTGCTTTGATTGGCCTCCCGATCAGCATTGGCCTCATAGTCAGCCATGTCATTCCCAGTACGATTCCAAGGGTTAGCTCCAGCTTCGGTCCTCCTCAAGGTCGAGCTGTCAAGGTAATCAACACCCAACAGCTCACTCCGTCTCCACAAAATAGACATCTGTGTCTCCCCTATGCACTCTTCATACCAGTTCAAATACTGCGTAGATAGAACAGTGCCCCCTCTCCGGTGAAAGAGAACCCTTGCAGGAAAGGACGTGTATTGCCACCACCGTGTAAGCAGCAATACCGTCGAAGGATCTTCCATCACCAGAGATCCCACCTCGAAGGTAGCAGCATAACTCAAGCCCGTCAATGGCACCTGATCCAGCCCGTACTGTCGCAGAACCAACGATGGAATGTAGAAAGACGTCTGAGACAGCCTCGGCACTCTAACAACCAATAGACCCTCCTGTGTGGTCCGACAAGTTTGTAACTTCCAGTGGGGAACCCACCATCGCAAGTGATGCGTGCAAAGTCTGGCCATCCAGAGCTCCAGCTCAGCCTGATTGCCCCCTATCACCAGAGGACGTCGAGAGAAGGACCAAGCGTCACAAGACATTGGCACCTCAGGCATCATCTGCAGTCTCTCCCTTAACCACATGGTAAGAATAGCGGGACTCCCTCCCCACATGTACCGGCTACCGGTCGCCATCCGACCTATGCCCAGGAACGTCTCGCCCAAGACCAACGGCACGATGTCTCCCCCGCTCCGGCACTGCCTCACCAGGTCTAGTACACTATGATGGAACACACCCAGGGACGTGAACGTGAATAGAGTAGCGATCGCGCACAGAGCAAACGCGTCCAACTCAAAGACGCTCCCCTCAGCTCCGGCAAATCTATCGGGCAGTCCCGAAATGTCGACATAATCAGTGTTCAATATCAGCATCCCGTATGCTTCTCCAGCCGAGATACCAAGCAAAAACACTAGCTTCTCAACAGTGGCCATGCCACCAGCATACGAAAGAACAAGTTGTTCCGTCTCAGGTCCTCCAAGAATGGCCCGGAAATCTTCAAACGTAGGAGTGATTTTGTTGTACGAAAAGTTGTACACGTTCCTCCGTACATCCCAGAAACGAGACGCGGCTCTCAAAAGATCCCAATCTGGAGTAAGCTCCTTCAAAGCCCAAACAGATTTCATCCCATAACAGCCTTCGAAAAACCCCTTATTTTACCTCGTTGTAAGTACCCAAATCTGGCTCATGCCTTCCGGTTAAGTTTCCCGGCAATTCCGGCAAGTTTCCCGGCAATTCCCCATACTTTCCTAGAGTTCCGGAGCAATTCCGGAACTGTTCCAAACAACCTAAGGGCTGAAAGGACTGCTTGGAATTAAAGAAACACATTTTTCTTTTATGCAGAATTCCCTTCTAGAAGACTGCCACCTTGCATGTTTCTAGAAGGAACTGGATGAGGCTACTTATGTCGTGCGACATACCATGCCAGGAGAATTCTAGAAGCTTGCCACCTTGCATGTTTCTAGAAGGAAAACGGTTATGGCTTGTTATGTCGTGCGACATACTAAGCCTCTGCCATGCAGCCTATAAATTGAGGCCTTCACCTCTCATTTTAGGGGAGCCTCTTTCACTCCTCAGTGCCACTCTATAGAGAATACGCCCAAAAGCACAGCCTCTCTCCTCATACCCCCAAAACACACACTAATCCTCCCAAATCACTCACCATTTAACCAATCCCACACACATTTCCTATACACATCAAGAACCAACGGTTCTCATTGAACCAAGGCTTGATCTCAGTCCCTGGAGGTTGCTGTTTGAAGGCTCCTATATCTAACTTGATATAGGAAGTCGTGGTCTTCAAGGGTAACGATTTTCTACCCCTTTTACTTTCCCTATCTTCCTTATACATGAGATTCATATGTTAAATGTGTTAATAATGATGTATCCTGATTAAAGTTGCATACTTCAGTATCCTGATTAAAGTTGCATACTTTAGTATCATATTGCTTAGATCCATATCTGATTGCATACCATATGTTAAATGTGTTAATAATGATGTATCCTGATTAAAGTTGCATACTTTCTTCACATCAAAGTAGCATCCTTTGCTTTCAAAATAACATCTTTATGCATCATTTGCACCTAAAAACTATTTTCCCACATAAAAATGCATCCTTTGCATAAAGATCACTTCTTTACATAAAAAAGCATCATTTGCAATCAAAAGCATCCCTTGCAACCCAAAAATGTCATCTTTTCACTAAAAATGTCATTTTTATCCTAAAACATGCATTTCCCCATGTCCCCATTAGCAACCTTTGGAACGAACCGGTGTAAAGGTCCTATCTTTACATTGTTTCTTCCATTAAAGGTGCCATAATCTCTTTAGAAAGGGATAAACCTTGAACCCTATATCTCCGATTATCACTTGAGACGAGTATGATAGCTCCGACATAAGCTCAATCGTCTCAATGTGTAGGATTGATGGGCTAAGGACACTCCTTCCTAAAGAACTTCATCTTGGACTCTAAAACGATGTCCCTATCTTGATCACGCAAGACCCAAGGTCAAAAAAGCGATGATCACAAGTCCAAGATGAGGACGGGATCAAAGTCCCGAACACATAAAATCCAAGGAATCCCGAGCGACAACCAACTAAATGGTTTGTACGTCCGAAAGACAACTTGGGACATCCCCCCCCTCTCTTTTCAAACACATGCACAAAAGAAAGCACGCAAGCAAGCACGATAAACGGAATCTAGGGAGACTTGCTATGGCAAGGCACCTTGGGTGAACGACGATCCGTTCTTCCCAAGGGGTAACTTAACCTCCGAACCCTAAAAAACCTTTTTTTCAAAGTTTTGAGGAAATCAAAATGGCGTGGCGACTCCGTTTTTCAAATTAAACCGGATGTTTTCAAACTCGCGTGAATCCGATCTAAAAAACAAAATTTTAGATATTTGGGCACACATTCACAGTTTGGCGACTCCGCTGGGGACATCCCAAAGGAGAAAAGCTTTCATTTTCAAAATAAACGATACCCGGTATATAGGTGTAAACCACTAACCTTCCTGTATCGCTCCCTAACCCGGGGCTTGGGATAAACGGTGGTTTAACAATCCCACGTACCGGTATCCCTTTTCGAAAAAATATAATAATAATAAGAAAGCTTTTTTCCTTTGAGCGGGTTAGACTCCCATCGCGGATTCCAATTATCGTGCTTGCTTTCTTTTCCTTGCATCGCATCATTTGCATCTTGGGAATTGTGCATACTTTGAACAGGAAGCCTTCTCAAGGCTAAAAGGTGCCTAAAATGTTTGGGAAACAACCTAAAATAGCAAAGGAGTGGAACCTGGAAAATTGATCCATGCAGTCGTACGGCTCAATCCTCCTTGGATTCTCGACCGGGCGGCCTCGTGGCAATTCCACCGGGAAAAATTGAGGTTAATACTGGGCGGCCTTGGCGGCTTGGGGCTATTCAGTTCCAAGACTGACTGGGGCTCCTAGAAAATTTACGTGTCTTATCTGTTGCATGTTCCCCCATCCCGAAAAATCATTCCTTTAAAACACATTTATGAAAATCTCTGTTTTAACTCAAAAAGGAATATTTTTAGGAGGCCGCACACTACGCGCACCTTATATATCCTGTACACTTTGCACGCACGTCCCTTTAAACCCGGGGTGGTTTTTCAGCTGCAGTCACGGACAGCCTTACGATGCTCCCGGGCGCGCACGGAATCACCCCAAACTCCCCATGGCAGCCAGTGTCGACCAATGCACAGTCCGTGTCACACGTTTCAAAAAACCGTGACTTTTGGTTGGTTTTTGGTCTAGTCCGTGTCATATAGCCCAGTTGCATATCCCCGTAAAGGTCAAGCCTTAGTTCATAACGGAAGTCAAGATCTTTCGCTCAAGCGAAACTCTGCCGAAATTCCGACAAGGAAAAATCGGTAGAATCTTGACTCCGACATTGACTTTGACCTTGACCCGAATGGAATGTGTAAGAGTCGAGACCGAGTCCTTGCCAAGAAAATCCAAAAGATCTTTCGCTCAAGCGAAGCTCTGCCAAAATTCCGACAAGGAAAAATTGGCAAGATCTTAACCTGGCATTGACTTCGATTTTGACTCACGCACGGCGTATGCAACGAAGTTCAATGTGACACTGTGTCATCCGGCTTTTACCGCCCGACCCATGCCTATTATATTCTCGGACATTACCGAAAAGTCAAAACGTCAATCGCACAAGCGAAATTCTGCCGAAATTCTGTTAAGGCTGAAAGACGATACTTTCCCGGTATTGCCTTGACTATAATTCGCATCGCTCGTGCGTTAAAAGTTCCTATGACCCGCTAGACCCATTAGGAGCGTTCTTCTCTCTCGGTCGGTGGGATCCGCGTGCCCTATAGGACCCTCGCCCGGGGCTGTCCACCCTGGGAGGTCGAAATACAGGTGGAATACGAGGAGCTTATAGACGTAGTGACGGAACTCACTGATCCAGGATCTAGAGTAGTTGCGAAAAAGAAGGACAAAACCCCTTTTTCAACCAAATAGAAATAAATAAAAGACACTGTTTTAAGTAAACTTGAACAATTATCATAATTGCATGGTCCTATCTCTGGAATCCCTAATCGAGACCTCCTCGGTCCGATCTCCAATTTTTCTATCTCGACCTTTCATGGTCAAATCCCTAATCGAGACCTCCTCGGTCCGATCTCCGATTTTTCTATCTCGACCTTTCATGGTCAAATCCCTAATCGAGACCTCCTCGGTCCGATCTCCGATTTTTCTATCTCGACCTTTCATTGTCAAATCCCTAATCGCGACCTCCTCGGCCCGATCTCCGATTTTTCTATCTCGACCTTTCATGGTCAAATCCCTAATCGCGAACTCCTCGGCCCGATCTCCGATTTTCCATCTCGACCTTTCATGGTCAAATCCCTAATCGAGACCTTCTCGGTCCGATCTCCGATTTTCCATCTCGACCTTTCATGGTCAAATTCCTAATCGAGATCTTCTCGGCCCGATCTCCGATTTTCCATCTCGACCTTTCATGGTCAAATCCCTAATCGAGACCTTCTCGGTCCGATCTCCGATTTTGCATCTCGACCTTTCATGGTCAAATCCCTAATCGCGACCTCCTCGGTCCGATCTCTGATTTTCCATTTCGGCCTTTCATGGTCAAATTCCTAATCGCGACCCTCTCGATCCGACCTTAGATTTTTTTTATCCCGACCTTTCGTGGTCAAATCCCCAATCGCGACCTCCTCGGTCTGATCTCCAATTTTCCATCCCGACCTTTCGCAGTCAAATCCCCAATCGCGACCTCCTCGGTCCGATCTCTACCTTCCAAGGTCCAATCTTTTCCGATCAATTAGGCTTAGGAGAAAAATGTGTTTTGAGCAAAATTTAAGCAAATAAGTGCATGTTGCTTGAGCCTTCGGCCTAAATACTTGTCCCCGAGTCAAAACCTCACCTACTTCCGAGTCTAAATCTCACCGACCTCCGAGTCTAAACCTCATCCACCTCCGAGTCTAAACCTTGCTTACCCCGAGTCTAAACCTTGACTACCCCCAAGTCTAAACCTTGCCTATCTCTTTTTCGCAGAGAGAAAGAAGTGTGTGGAATACCGGGTCAGCGGCTTTTCAGTGCGAAAACCTTAGGTTCAGACAGTTCAGCGGAATTGTCAGTTTTATCAGCTCAGAGAGTCAGAATGGCAGATTTGACAGAAAATAATGAGGGTACAGGAAATTCGATGATTAGGAAGGAAGAGTTGGTCCTGGATTTGGAAAATGCCCATAAGGTCCCTGAAGAGCAGCTGTCACTGCTCATCAGTACTCTCCACCACCATGGAGTTCAGGTAACAGTTGAGGCAAATGGTTCTCTGGTCACGGTCGAAGATGAGACTCCGGAAACAGTGATTTCAGTCCCTTCATCCTATAATCAATACCCTCCATATGATCCCTTGCCAAGGACCACTCCTCCTCAGTCTTTTCCAACATCCCAGTCCATCAGGGCCCCATCGCCCTCAGCTCCCCAGAACGAATTGGGCTTCACCCCACCTGTCTCTCAGTTTCAGCAATATACCTGCCAGTTTATGCTCCAGCTTCACATAATCAGTTTGATCTATGTGGCTATGTTCTGAAGCCCCTATACCCACCTGAATGCAATCATGAGTTGCCAAAAGATGGTTCAAGTTTTTAGCTGTTACCTACCGGACTTAATGAATTCAGCCGTCAGTTTCACCAGTTTACTACTGTTGTTCCCTCCGCCGATAAAAGTCCTGTTGTGAGAGTCCCCGTTGACCCACATGTGGCAATATTGATGGAGCAAGTGAAACAAATGCAGGAGAAGTTTGACCTCATGATGAGTATCAATACTCCCTTGACCCAAGGTGTCGAACCAGGCAAGGAAATGACTCCACCAAGCATAACCCAATGCCATCAGCATCAAGCAGCAACTGTACCCAGCTCAGCACCAGTTCCTCACAAAGGAAAGAGTGTCGTAGCCTCCTTCAGCCAAATCCAACAATGGAACCAACTGGACAATGGAGATACAAGTCTTGAGAACAACAATGTCTCCCGAAAACTCCGCTCCCTTCCTTATGACAACGTGGAGATGCCTTTAAGCAAGATGCTGGAAAAGTTGATGAAAGAAAAGATGATAAAGCCATTGGAAAATTGGAAGCCCAAGAACCCCAACGTTCGGGTGGATGAGTCTAAGCATTGTCTTTTCCATCAATACCCTGGGCACGACACTGATGATTGCTGCTATTTGAGGCATGAGATCCAGAAGTTGATAGAAGATGGGAAGCTCGAGAACCTCCGTGGGCCAAAAACGGAAAGTTATGGTAAGAGGTCGATTCAGGAGGTGCAAGGTCAGAAACGTCAGCATGATTTCGGAATGCCCATGAGCAAAGTTTTTGACGATTTGGTGAAACGAAGCCTTCTCATACCTCTCGACAATTATAAGCCGAGAAACCCACGTAAAGTTGACAAGACCAAGTTCTGTGAGTACCACAAGCATTATGGTCACGTGAAAGACAAGTGTTTGGATCTGAAGAAAGAAATTCAATGGCTGATCTACGAAGGAAAGCTCAAGCTCCCTGGCAGTCTAACCAGCGAAGAGTAGCTAGACTAAGGTCTACTTATCCTTAAGTAAGACTAAGAAAAAATATAGTCTCTCAGTCAACCTTCATAGGTTCTAGTACTTTTCTCTTTCAATCAAGTCCTCCACGGACATTGTAATTAACCTTTAATTTTCTATAAAAGAGTCTTCTTCTTTTCTTGCTAGACTTAAGACATTATTTGCACACCTACATTACATTTAATGAAATGGTTTTATTTTATATGATCATTTGCATTGCTCAACAAATAATCTCTAGAAATAACTAACATTCTGATTAATCAGTGTGAGAAAGTCAACTAATGCCTTCCCCATACACTTTCCTTACCCCACAAAAGGCCTCCATCAAGCCATACACTTTCCCAATCATGCCCCCACCTCTATCTTGACCAAGTCAACGACGGCGGCATCTTCAAGAGACAACAAAAGGCCACTCAGCTTTGAAAAATTGACCCCATGTCGACAACAACCTAGGAGCTTGGCTTAGACCTCAAGGGTATCAAGAATGTTCAAGCAGGGGCTCGCCTTGGCCCTCAGGTGCTTCAGAAAATAAAAAAAAGAAAAAATGTAGTGCAAAAAGAGTAATACCCAGCTAGGCTGAAAATCCCAAAAAAGGGCAGTCTAGGCAAAAAACGGGGTTGCACATAAAAAAAGAAGAAAAAAAATCTTAGTGCAAAAAGAGTAATGCCCAGCTAGGCTGAAAATCCCAAAAAAAAGGCAGTCTAGGCAAAAAACAGGGTTGCACATAAAAAATAAAAAAAAATAATAAAAAAAATGAGGCCAAGGACCCAGCACCGCCCAGACAAAATCAAAGCTCAGAGAATGAAAGTTGTCGATAACAATGGGGCGGTCGAAGCAAAGCCAGAAGCATTTCATAAGCCTTTAGGCACGTGGAAATCCTTTCTCCCCCAATGAAAGATGAAAATCAGAAGCAACCGTCCAAAATGACTTGGTCAAGGAATCATCCCGAGGCTCACGCCTCATCATCCGATCTTCTCATCCAAACATTTCCACTAAAGGAACCACAAATCCCATTTCCCAAAGCCAAACATAGTCCGGCTGAAGCCGAACTACGGCGACCTGAGCTCCTCACAATGAGGGGAACGTAGGCAACCAGCAATGGTCCGGTCATAAGTATATACAAATTCCCGAAAACCCGGTCTCATCAAATGACCTCTCCCATAGACACAGTCAGATCCTAGAAAACCCGGTCTCATCAATGACCTCCCTATACACAAACCTTTCTTTCACACCAGCCAACCTTGATCCGCGACATCGGTTGACTTTCTCCTCATGATTAATAAGAATGTTTTTTCATATCGAGATTAGTGGTTGAATAACCCGAACATTAATAAAGGGTTTTAAGCAATCTTGTGATCATTGTAAATAAAACAACTTTTCAGATGTCTTGACAAGTCTTCCTTTTCTACATCTTAGGAAAAATAGTGCTAAACACTGATTTCTGTCGGCAGGGGCTTCCATACACTTTTACAAACCCTTCTACGCTTATACTCTCTCAAAAGAGTCAAATCCAAAGCGAGTTTTTTGTGCCTACATCGAATAAGGCCATCAAAATAACACAAAATTGGGATCTATTCCCACCTTTCGAAAAATATGCCCCTGCATGTATATATCTTCCTAAAATTCTTCTCTTCCTCCACATCTCCTTAAGGTTGACTGAGCGACTAAAGAAAATAAGGAAGTAAATATGGAAGGATAGGTTTTTCCCTTTTCTGCTACAATTTGCATTAGGGCTGCCTTGAAACTCTTCAAGGTTGGGGGCTTTACCAAACCGTTTCTTTAGACTGGGGCTTCTTTAGCCATTTTTGATGTTCGCATTGGGTTCCTCACTATGTCACAAGATGGATTCAGTCTTGGTTAGATTAACCTCAGGATCACTTTCGCAGTACCAATCATATTGGGATTTTTGCTAGACTGGGGCTTCACTAAGTCACTTATTCGAAACCTAAGACTTCGCCTACTCAGTTCATCCAACCGGGGCTTTGCCAATGGAAGGATCTTTCCTTGCTTTAGTAAGATGTGGGGCTTTGCAGAAATTGTTCCTCAGACCGGGGCTCTGATAAGTCGCATCCATCCCTAGAAGAGAGGTTTGGTCACTTCGACATCTGCTTTAGTCTTTGGTTGTAAAAGCCTGTCAGCATGAGCTTCAAATGCAAGAGTGTGAGGAAGGAACATTCATCGAGACTCGAGGTTTAAACCCAGTCTCAGCCCGAGAGGGAATTCTAGTCCACATTGACAACATCTTAGCAACAATAGCAGTTCAGTCCGCACCCAAGGGATACGACCCCACTTGCTTGAAACCCGTCTTAAACAATCTCCAAACACATTCCATATGTACATCTAGACCCAGTCCCTACCATGTTTCCAAGAAAAAAATCACCCCTAGGCTCAAGTAACGTGCCAATTGCTAATAATAACATTTTCTCCCAAAAGCGCCTCCGTTACTTCCGTTATAACGAGATAACGCCAGGCGACAGTTTCCTAATTGTCAAAAATCTAACTTTTGCTACCTCTATCACAGATTGAGAAGTATGCTCAAGTTTTCCAGCTATAGCCACCTCTATCTACTCGATAGTGACGTAAGCTTTAGCTTCCTCAGGTGACAACCTCCATTAATTGTCAAAACTTCAAGGATCCTAGACATCGTTCCTAACCTATCTAGATGAGGCTTGAACTACGACGAAGGCTTGATTCCTCCGGGATACGTAGATAGCCTTTCATAAAGGTCCAGCCATCCGACCACATTGGTCACCTTTTTCTTTCCCCATTCCTTAATTGTGCGTAAGCTTTTCGCAAAGGTATAGCCATTCGGCCGCAATGGTCACCCCTCTTCCTTCGTCATTCCTCAGTAGTAAGATAGCTTTTCATAAAAGTCCAACTATCTGACCATATTGGTCACCCCCTTTATTTGGCACATTCCTAGTAGGATTGGCCATTTGACCTCCTAGGTCACCCCGTTTCCATCCTTATATTAAGGGACCAATATCTCTTTGCCATTGCACTGGTAGGATCAAGTATGTGACCTCCTTGGTCACCTAATTCCAACCTGTGTCGGCAATTCTAGTCCAATTCCAAAGGTTATGATAAGCACAGTGCAGGCTATGTATGTCACGCGACAAACCTGGACATATGGCTTACTAGGTCGCGCGACATACCAAGCCAACATCAGATTTCAGACATCAGCAGTGTACTGCATTCCCCAGGGCACTCCCCGACTTGTCAAAAGCTGCAAATAACACCCATCCACTTCTCAAATGCATAGGGGAGGGTTCATTTACCCCATGTACACCCATGCATTCATCTACCTGGTACATATGCAAGCAGGAAATCCATTCAAGCCATTCAGTTCAAGCCATCTACCATACCACCATCATTTCATAAATGCGTGCAACAAAAGGGATAACAATGTACATACAAAACAGACCAAGTCTAAAAGAAGTGCATAGCAAAAATAACATGATATGTTTTCCCAAAAAGGGTACAATAACCAAAAAGTCATAATAATCTAGGGGGAAGGGGGCTACTCTGAATCATCTCCATCATCCTCTCCATCATCTTCTCCATCATCTTCATCATCATCTTCATCCTCATCATCATCCTCAGCCTCCTCAGGCTCGTCATCAGGATCGTCAGAAGGTGCCTCGTAGGCTATGGTCCCCATGCGATAATAGTCATCAAGCTCAGTGATAATGGCAGAATCAAGCTCGTAGTCCGTGGCAGTCTCAGCCTCAGCATCATCAACATCATCATCATCACTCTCAGCGGGTCCGTGAAGAGGCACATTTGGATTCTTTGTCCGAAGCTTCGATCCGCTAGCGCCCCCGCTGGTGCCCCCGCTGGTGCCTACGTCATCAAAGCGGCCCTTCTTCTTTCTCGGCTGGCCAGGTGGGGAGATATGAATCGAATCCTGCGACCGGCACTGGTTCTTCCAAAAGCTCATGCCTTTCTGGAGCTTGCCAATCATGCTCACAGTGCCAGTATAAGCCCTGGTCAAACGCACGTAAGCACTGGGCCGATACACATTAACAAGCGAGACATAATAAGTGTCATAATGCAGTTATTGATAACAGAAAGAGATGCAAACAATCCAAAAGACGCAAAGGGCAGTACTTACGGATCTAGAACCTCGCGGGAGCACCAGACGAGGATGAGTCTGTGCATGTCAATATGAGCTCGCCGCATACAGCGGCCACCCTGGTAATTAATGAAAGTCGGAGGCAAAGGAGGTCTAGCCACGTGACCAGTCGAGGGTCCCGCACCCTGAGCACCATAGCCAACTCTGACCTGTGGGGACTGAAGATGTCTAGCCACGTACAAAGTGTAATCTCCATCCCGTGTAAAGAGATGTGCCGCCACGCCTACAATCAAAGCATCTACATTCGCCAGCTGGCGAGGCAGCCACATCCTAGCTGGAGGGTCATCAGGGATCCGAGCAGGCATATTGGGCCCATGCTGTCTGTACACCCTCTCCGCTAAATATAGGGCATCTCTGGACAAACCCACCAGTAGCTTGCGACATTCTGTCAAATGTGCAGCATGATCCAAATCCAAATCGTCATAACGGCCAGTCCAAGGGAATAAACTCAACCTCTGGGGAGTCCCTCTCAAGCATGTCAGCGTATCATGATACAAGGCCGTAATCCTGCACCTCAAACCCTCCGGTGTCCTGGTCTGTCTCCTGGCATTCTTCGTCCACCGTCTGAGAGCAGGAAAAGTGGTGGCAGGAAACTCATCCCGGATCTGCCATGCATAACAGCCAAAATACTCGAAGGCCCAAGCCTGAAAAGAAGAAGAAGAAGTCCAAACAGGAAAAAAAAAATGATAGAATGAAATGTGCAAAAAGAAGTCAAGATGAGAGAATACCTCAAAGGCCAGGTGACAGCAGGTGAAATACTTCGCCTTCCCTCTGCTGACATCATCTAGAGCCAAATACATCTCGGCTAAACCTGCCTCACCCCAGGAAAGATTCCCTACGGCGTCCCAAGCTCTCAGAAGCTCCAGCAGTGAAATCAGGGCAGTAGATGCGCTGTTGATAAACAGCATGTCAGAAAAACCCACCCATACAAAGGCTCTCGCCAATCTCTCGGCTCTCAGCCGACTCTCAACAGGATCATCAACAAAAAGGTAGTCCCTACTCTGCTCCCCAATCAAGCCGTGTAGCTCACCCAGCTCATATCCATTCCCCTTCTTGATCTAGGGAACGAAACCAAGCAAACTCATAAAATCGGCATCAGCAATAGGCTGGGGCTCAACTCCCTGTGCAGGCTCATCTATATAGAGTGGCTCAGCTGTAAAGGGCAATCCCGTGATGACCGCGAAATCATACGGTGTGACTGTCGTCTCACCCCAAGAGAAGTGGAATGAATGAGTGGTCTCCCACCAAAACTCTCTAAATGCCCTCACCAAATCCACACTCCTCTGGGTGTCTCCAATGGCCTTCGCCATCTCAAAAAATTGCCCCAGCCCAACGGCGTAAACCATGCCCTTAGGCAAATGTATCTGCTCCTGGCTACCCGGCAAGCTCTGCCATAGCCTACCAATCACCTCCGGGGAACCACGGGTGCGCAATCCCTGCAAATAAACATGGCACAGGTATGAATATCTCGTGCTATTTCTTGAAATCATCTCAAATGAAAATAGGTCAAAACCTATCAATGAAGAGCATGCATTTTAGCATCACATTTCCTAGTTCAATCCATATTCACATGCCAATTCATGTTAACTCATAGCACAGTCTGGAAAATCAAATCAATTTCACCCAAATCAAAATTTTCAAAAAACTAGGTTACTTACCACATCTTTCTTCCTGACATCCGAGGTATGTTCATCGAGTTGTGGATAGAAATATCCCCTTTGAGCTTCCGGGAGAAATGGACTTTGATTCCTCTGAACCCCCTTCCGTCGAGTCGCCAACTCGGCGTGTTGTGGAGCCCTCTTGGTAGGACGCATTCTAGGAGGCATTTCCAATTGAATCGGACTCAAGATGTTTGATTTCTCTCGATTTCTCTCAAATTTCCCTCTGATGTTTGCTCTTTCTCTCTTCTCGTTGTCATCTCCCTCTCAATTTCAAGTTTAATTGAATTTCAAATGACGACTGTGCGAATTTTTAAATAATCTGTCCACATGGCTTATTAAGTCGCGCGACATACTAAGCCCATGTGGCTGATTTTTACAATTTTGCCCCTGAAGGTTCAACTTTACAATTTTGTCCCCCATAGGCCTGTTTCACCCTTTATGCCCCTGGCATTTCCAATCATATCAATCCAATTTTCCCTCCAGTGCCCTGTGGCCTATTTTACAAATTTACCCCTGTGGCTCACTTTATTTGCCCTTGGCATTTTCAATTCTATTTTCAAATAATTAAACCATCGGGTACGTCCCACTTTCATTACAAAAATTATCGGGTACGCGGGTACGTCCCACTTTCTTTACAAAAAATTATCGGGTACGTCCCACTTCCTTTACAAAAATTATCGAGTCCTTCCTACTTCTTTACAAAATCCATTCTCTCTCGCGATCTCCGTTATTCCAGATTGAAGGAATAACATTTCGCTCTCTTTCGATCTCCGTTGTTCCAAGATGAAGGAATAACATTTCAACCTCTCTCGCGATCTCCGTTATTCCAGATTGAAGGAATAACATTTCGCTCTCTTTCGATCTCCGTTATTCCAAGATGAAGGAATAACATTTCGCCCTCTCTCGCGATCTCCGTTATTCCAGATTGAAGGAATAACATTTCGACCTCTCTCGATCTCCGTTATTCCAGATTGAAGGAATAACATTTCGACCTCTCTTTCGATCTCCGTTATTCCAGATTGAAGGAATAACATTTCACTCTCTTTCGATCTCCGTTATTCCAAGATGAAGGAATAACATTTCGACCTCTCTCGCGATCTACGTTATTCCAGATTGAAGGAATAACATTTCGCTCTCTTTCGATCTCCGTTATTCCAAGATGAAGGAATAACATGTCGACCTCTCTCGCGATCTCCGTTATTCCAGATTGAAGGAATAACATTTCGCTCTCTTTCGATCTCCGTTATTCCAAGATGAAGGAATAACATTTCGACCTCTCTCGCGATCTCCGTTATTCCAGATTGAAGGAATAACATTTCGCTCTCTTTCGATCTCCGTTATTCCAAGATGAAGGAATAACATTTCGATCTCTCTCACGATCTCCGTTATTCCAGATTGAAGGAATAACATTTCGCTCTCTTTCGATCTCCGTTATTCCCAGATAAAGGAATAACATTTCGACTCAGTAAAAATTCGAACTACAACCTGGCTTGATTCCTCCGGGATACGTAGGTAGCCTACTTTAGGTTCATCCAATTTGTCACATATGACGCCCCCCTTTCCCCAGTGGATTACGAACTACGATTATGGCTTGATTCCCACTCGGGATACGTAGGTAGCCTTTCATAAAGGTTCAGCCACTCGACCACTTTGGTCACCCAATCCGTCTCGGCATTGGCCAGATCGGATCCTTTTCTATCGACAACCCCACTCGCCCTGCAAGTGATGTTGCCGAGGGGATTCTGTAAGTACCCAAATCTGGCTCATGCCTTCCGGTTAAGTTTCCCGGCAATTCCGTCAAGTTTCCCGGCAATTCCCCAGACTTTCCTAGAGTTCCGGAGCAATTTCGGAACTGTTCCAAACTACCTAAGGGCTGAAGGGACTGCTTGGAATTAAAGAAACACGTTTTTCTTTTATGCAGAATTCCCTTCTAGAAGACTGCCACCTTGCATGTTTCTAGAAGGAACTGGATGAGGCTACTTATTTCGTGCGACATACCATGTCAGGAGAATTCTAGAAGCTTGCCACCTTGCATCTTTCTAGAATGAAAACGGTTATGGCTTGTTATGTCGTGCGACATACTAAGCCCCTGCCATGCAGCCTATAAATAGAGGCCTTCACCTCTCATTTTAGGGGAGCCTCTTTCACTCCTCAGTGCCACTCTATAGAGAATACGCCCAGAAGCACAGCCTCTCTCCTCATACTCCCAAAACACACACAGATCCTCCCAAATCACTCACCATTCAACCAATCCCACACACATTTCCTATACACATCAAGAACCAACGGTTCTCATTGAACAAAGGCTTGATCTCAGTCCCCGGAGGTTGCTGTTTGAAGGCTCCTATATCTAACTTGATATAGGAAGTCGTGGTCTTCAAGGGTAACGATTTTCTACCCCTTTTACTTTCCCTATCTGAAATTACCCGGGATTCGCGCGAGCGAAGGCGGTTGTCTTTCGCGGGGGGTTGGTGTCTGAGACCTCGCTTCATGGGAAGGAAAAAATGAGGAGTCGCCACGCAGTTTTTGTATTTTGAGCCCAAACGTTGAGAAACGGCTATTGAAAATGGGTCGGGAACGACCTTTGGTCTCGAACTCTCGAGCTTGACTCGGAGCGGGGCCCGGCGTAAAAAACATACACTAGGCTTTATGACACGAGCTAAGCCAAAAACCAACCGGGGTCTTGGACAAAGTGTGACACAAAGAGTGCATGGCTTACACGGGCTAGGATGGGATGTTTGGGACGACCCCGTGCGCCCCCGAAAGGTGTCTGGCAGACCAATCGGAGTGCAACTGATAAGGCCATCTCGGGTTAGGGGTTGTAGTGTGCAGTGTACCGAGGCAGCAAGTGCACGTGAAGTGCGGTGTTCCGAGGCAGCAAGTGCGCGTAGTGTGCGGTCACTAAAATTCCTTTTTCTGAGTAAAACAGAGATTTTTTTCAGAATGTGTCTTAAAGAATTTATGATGCACAGTTCAAAAGACAGCATGAAAATCAAACATGAATGGGGATGCACAAACATGGTATGATTTTGAAAAGTTGTCAATGTAATGCCTTTGAAACAAAAACCGTTCGAGGTTTAAAGGAACTCACACACACGAAAACGAGGAAGGGTAAACGAAAGTTTGACCCACGGAAGGCTTTTTAGAAAACAACGGTAGTTTTGAAAAAAGTATCCTTGTCCCCAGCGGAGTCGCCAACTGAAATTACCCGGGATTCGCGCGAGCGAAGGCGGTTGTCTTTCGCGGGGGTTGTTGTCTGAGACCTCGCTTCATGGGAAGGAAAAAATGAGGAGTCGCCACGCGGTTTTTGTATTTTGAGCCCAAACGTTGAGAAACGGCTATTGAAAATGGTGTCGTTTTTATTGGTAGCAAAAACTTAGGAAAAAGCTTTGAAAATGGGGATCATTTTTATTGGCAGCAAAAACGAGTAAAAAGCTTTTAGTACCAGAGATTGTTAGGTTCGGAGGTCAAGTTACGTTTCGGGTAGAGTATTACGAGATCGCCTGAAATGTCTCGCATGACGAGTCTTTCTACCTTTCTCGAAATCGTGTGTGTGTGTGTGTGTCTTTTGAAATGGGGGCTTGAATGACAAGCTTAATCTTGGTTTGAATGTCAAACGTTGATTAGGTGACTTTATTTGAAAGAACGAGCGTTTGAATGACAAACGTCGGTTTTGAGTTTGAAATGAGCGTTTGCGTGGCAAACGTCGATTTTGAGTTTGAAATGAGCGTTTGCGTGGCAAACGTCGATTTTGAGTTTGAAAAGGAGTTCGAAGGTCGAACTCCGGTTTTTTGAACCGGGAATGTCATTGTTAACGATTTTTACGGGAAAAAACGTATTAAATGATTTTAAGTGTCAAATGGCGGCTTTTAGTTTGAAGATGAGCGTTTGGAGGCCAAACGTCATGTCGCGCGTTTTGAAAGAGAGTTCGACGGACGAACTCCGGTTTTGAACTGGGCATTACATTGTTAACGATTTTTACGGGAAAAATGCGTATTAAATGATATGCGATCAACAAATCGGGTTGCGACTCGGACTTTGATAAGTAAATACTATCATGATCCAAACGGGTCGGACTTGTAAATGACAGTATTTAAAGCAGTGTCAACGGAATCAAACGATCCGGATTCGTAAATGACGATCAACGAGACCAATCGGCTCGGATTTGTAAATGACGATCAATGAGGCCAAACGGCTCGGATTTGTAAATGACGATCAACGAGGCCAAACGGCTCGGATTTGTAAATAACTGATATTAAATGACGATCAACGGATCGATCGATCCGGAATTGGTAAATGACAATAAAAGTAAATGGAACGGGGTCGGAACGCCGTTTTAACCCGTGATTACTTCTCTTACAGAAAGAGAAGAGGATCGAGGGGCTAAAACGTATCGGACCCCGTTAGACGGAGGCGTCTACATTTCGATAACGATGTTCGAAACGGTTGTAGCGACTGGCGCGTAAACCGAGACGAAATGAGAGATTTAGAGAGAGGGAGTTATACCTATGGCTAGGGTCGACTCCTTTGGCTCGGGAGGTGTGTACGGGACATGGAAAGTGATTCGAAAGGTTGTTTCAAAGTAGTAAGGTGCGTATTTGATCGAAATACGAAGGTTTCACGCGAATCGAGATAGAACGGAAGCTCGGAAGGGGTGGAAACCAGTTTGGGCCGAGAGGGTGGTGATTTTTTTGGGTAAAAAAGTCTCTCCTTTGGCTTTGACAGCCATTTCTATTTATAGGTGAAAAATGCAGTAGGAGTCCGGACGGACTTTGCCTGAATCTAGGGGGTTTTGTGGTATTTTGAGAATTTGAAGGACTTGCTGGCAATTTCAGAAAATGTGCACAGGGAGTCCGGCCGGACTTGGCTTGCAAATCAGGGGTATTTTGGTCTTTTGGCCTTGATTTGTGATTGAAGGGTGACTAGAGGGAGGTGGCATGGCTGCCACGTGCCCTCTGAGTCACCAGCCTTATGGGAATTCGTTCCCCGGTCCCGGTTTTGTCCGTTTTTTAAAATAACAGTCCGGAAAATGTCCGAAACGCCCCCGGAAAGTGCCGGAAAATGCGTTTTTTAGGGAAAGCCATACTTTTACGTGAGATGACACGTGTTAAGTACGGTTCGACGTCGGGATGCACGGGGCAGTCCCGGGACGTCTCGTTGGCACAGCAACGGGGAGTTTAACGAGTTCCGGTTAACCTGGAGCGGGCCAGTTAACGGATTTCGGTTAACTTTCTGACGGATTTGGACGATCCAGATTTGGGTACTTACAGTTAGCCCCTCAGCGACGTCTCCTCCGAAGGAGGTGGGGTCGTTGAAAAAGATAAGGATCCAAATCGGGATGCCTTACTTTGAAAGAGACACAGGCGGTCGGTGTTTGGACCCTTAGCGAAAAGGATTCCTACGTATCCCGAGCGGGAATCAAGCCGATCGTAGTTCGAAAGGGTGCAAGGGCCGCGCGTGGGGACCTTGACCTGAGCGAGACATGTTAGGAGGCGTCTAAACCTGAATGAGACCATTCGCGAGGTACACATGCACGAATGGAGGCTGTTAGGAGGCGTACGAACTGAATGAGACCATTCGCGAGGTACCTGTACCTGAATGGAGACTGTTAGGAGGCATCTGAACCTGGGACTTCTGAAACCTTCGAGGGCATGTGGCGCCTCAAACCGGAGTTGCGATGCTGACGAGGGCGTTCGTGCCTTGGGTGCTGGGCTTATTGCTGTTGCCAGGTTTATCCTGCTGGGGATGAGCGTTCGGGCTTACCTTGATGGCCGAAGAGGGATTGTTGCAAGGCGTTCGTGCCTTGGGGTTCGGGCTTATTGTTGTTGCCGCTGAGGTGGAACGATTGGGCTTACGACTGTCGGGGAGATGAATGTTCACTTGCTGAAGTGAAAAGGTGTTCGGGCTTACGAGGATGGCCGAAGAGGGATTGTTGCAAGGCATTCGTGCCTTGAGGTTCGGGCTTATTGCTGTTGCCGCTGAGGTGGAACGTTTGGGCTTACGACTAGCGGCCGGGGAGATAAATGTTCACTTGCTGAAGTGAAAAGGTGTTAGGGCTTACGAGGATGGCCGAAGAGGGATTGTTGCAAGGCGTTCGTGCCTTGGGGTTCGGGCTTATTGTTGTTGCCGAGAAGACGAACAACGAAGGTCTCGATAGGAGAGTGGAGGTCGGACCGCGAAGGTCGGGATTGACTGTTTGAGATGGGACCGTGAAAGGACAAAATGGGGGATTGAAATCGGACCGTGAAAGGTCGCGATTGAGGATTGAGATCGGACCGTGAAAGGTCGCGATTAAGGATTGAGATCGGACCGTGAAAGGTCGCGATTGAGACTTGAAATCGGACCGTGAAAGGTCGCGATTGAGGATTAAAATCGGACCGTGAAAGGTCGCGGTTGAGGATTGAGATCGGACCGTGAAAGGTCGCGATTTAAGGAAGATGCATATATGACATTCATGATGACAGATGCATGCATAGAACCAAAATGATTATGAGAGTAGTATCACTGCATATGTTGGCGAGATGATGCATTTACTTGCTTTTGGAGATGCACTTAGCCTAAGCTTTTGGCAGGGAAATTATGATTTATGATCTTCAATCACTTAGGGTTGTTCCAATTGATTCAAGTTTTGTGCATGCTACATGAGCCCTTGGGAGATTTTTGTGGGGATGCATGGTGGTGAGAGGGTTTGTATGTGTTTATGTATGGTGGGGTGAACCCTCTCCCATGAGGTGGGGAAATGTATGAGTGATGGATGATATAGTGCAGTCTAGGCAAGTCGGGGATGCTCCAGGGAGTACAAATTGCAGCAGATTGAGTTGTTGCTGGGGAGAATAAGGTGTGTCGTGCACCCGAGACGGCAAGCAGCAGAGAACGTGCAGAGAATGCCCTGGTTTTGAAGAGATGACTAAGCGAAGCCCCAGACCTTGATGAGGTGGCCATGGAGAAGCCCCGGTTGATGATGCAAAGCAAACCCGGAGGGAATCTGGTAAAGGGAGCCTGAGAGAACAGCTTAACAAAAAGCCCCAGCTTGGAGAGATTCAATGCACCCCTATTGCAGACAGAGTCATCTTGTGGCCACGGAGGCAACCCATCATTTCAACTTTAGTCAATCAGTCAATGGACAAGACTCAGAAATGTTTATGTGCAGGGGCACATCTTTCGAAAAGTGGGAATGAATCCCAATTTTGTGTATACACGCTCGCTTTAGGTTTGACTCTTTTGAGAGAGTATAAGCATCACAAGGTGTGGAAAAGTATATGGAAGCCCCTGGTGACAGAAAGACAGTGTTTGGCTCTATTTACTTATGATGGAGAGAGAGAAGACTTGTCGAGACACTTGAAAACTTGTCTTATTCATGATGACCACAAGGCTGCTTAAAACCCTTTATTAATGTTCAGGTTATTCAAACACTAAATCTGATATGAACAAATATTTTGATTAATCACAAGGAGAAAACCAACTGATATCGAGAATCAGGCTCGGAAGGATGGAAAGTGTATAGGGACGACCCTTGATGAGACCGGATTTTTTTTTCGAGATTTGTTTGTGATTTCGACCGGACCAGTTATGGTTGCCTACGTTCCACTCCTTGGGAGGAGCTCAGGTCGCCGTAGTTCGGGCTTATCCCAATTGAAAAGAGAACGAATGTTGAAATTCACGGATCTGAGGACCTTTGAGGATTTTGAGGATTTGGAGGATTGAAAAACATGTCCTCCTGGAGTGCCGTCGAAAGAAAGGGATGCGAAGCCCCAGTGGGACATCCACGGCAAGTGTTTGCGAAGAGAAATGAAATATGCTCACATGAAGTGTCGAACGGGTGGACTGAATTTGCACAATCTTAGATCGATGATTTTGAACCAAGATGGGATGGATTCCAATTTAAGCAAGCAATGATGTATTAATTTGATTTATGCTCTCGAAGATATTAGAATGAAATTACTATCTGGTAGGGACTGTAGCTGGGTTTCCAGGTTTCGATCGGCCATCGGGTGATTTAGGATATCATGACCTCTTAAGATGAGAGGTCGGCTGGGCTTTTTGCTGACTAAGCCTCTAAAGATGAGAGGTTGGCTTGCAGGGATGTGTTTAGGAAATCTACGGCGATGAAGACTGATTGCCTCTAAGAATGAGAGGTCAGATTTTGACTTTGGCCAAAGGCAAGGGTAATGGTAATGGAAATATCCTCTAAAAGCGAGAGGATGGTTTGGGATTGATTAAGGAAATGGGAGTATCCTCTAAAATCGAGAGGATGGCTTGGGATTGATTAAGGTAATGGTGAGAGAAAGTCCAAGCTATTGAGAACTTTTGCGAACTTACGAGAATTCGGGCTCCTTTTTTATCGTTGGAGAGCTTCTTGAGGAGTCGGGGACTTTTGCTGAATTGTGAGGATCGACAGTCCTTCTTTTTAAAAAGCCTCCGGAGACGTTGAGGATTCTTGCTGAATTGTGAGGATTTAAAATCCTTTTCTCTTTTTTTTTTTTTTAATAACTTGGAAGGCCTCCTGAGGAGTTGAGGATTATCTTTGTCCTTCCTTCATGGCTTGAGATATTTTGCGCATCGCCAACTCTCGAAGCTAACTTCTTGGGCTTGCTTGGACTTCTCTTAGCATGGAGCAAAAATGATGGCTAAACGGGGTTTCAAAACACGCCGATCTTGAAATGAAATGGTATTGTTTGGTGAGGGTGAGGTAAAGGTTTTCCCTACGGGTGAACGGCTTCAACCGCAATCCCTACCGGATGACCTAAACGAAATTAAGTCTTCATTGATTTCTTAAGCTTTAAATGAGAAAAGATCCATGCAAATTCAACAAGCAATGAGATGATGAGGATGATGAGAGGGATGTGAGCATATGAGATGCAAGATGGGGAGTTGGTAAGCCCCAATTTGAGAAGGATATCAATTGATTTTCTCACTCTGATTAATTTAAATATTAATCATTTCAAAGAATTAGTGGTTGAGCAGCACAAGTGATCATCTAGGATAAAACCATTTCAATTAAGTGTAACGTGGGTGTGCAAGTGATGTCTCGAGTCTAGCAAGAAAAGAAAAAAGACTTATATAAAAGTTAGACATTTAACTACTATGTCCAAAATGGACTAAAACGACAAATGTCCAGGAAGGACTTAGGTGAAAGAGAAAAATACTAGAGCCTACAAAGGTTGACTAAAAGACTATTCATTGGCACTTGAATTTTGGGTCTCAAAAGGGCTCAGTCATCTGCGCTGCAGTTTCGTGGAGGAAGGGACCTTAGGCCCATTAGAGTAAATGACATAGTAGTCAAATCCTCCTGAAGGTTCCCCAAGTATCCCCACACTGGTATCACCAGCTTCGAATTTTTCTTTCAACTTTTGCTGGGAAGAGGCTTTCTTCTTTTTGGGAGGATGATCTTCGTTTATCCAATCTTGATAGTCCCTCTCGAGGCAGTCGGGGTAGTCACAGATATCCCACCAAATGTGCTCAACAGTTGGGGGTGAATTCGGGGTTTCAGGCCAAGCTGTGCTAGGATGGTTCTGAGTTGAGCTAGATTGAGGAGATTTGCTGCTGGGCTTGCTTGGAAGCGAATGGTTGGATTCCACCGAGTAACGAGAGGCATTAGAAGCCGGGGGAACAGGCACGTATTTGTCCTTCAGGGGCGCCCCAGTCAGTTGGGGGATTGTCAATGTTCAGAAATGACGTGTGGCCTCTTCGATCCAAACCTGCTGTTCATTCTGGCGTTCCTCGAGAGCCCTGATGGCTAACCACACCTCCTCCATGGTTTGGAAATTTCCCAGAAGCAAACCTTCATTACCTCTACTGATATTTGCAGGATCGGTACCATTCTGAGGAGGGACACCTGACGGCTGCTGAGGCATGCCGAATTGCTCCATCCATGACTGCTGTTGGGATGGCGGCACTTTGAATTGTTGTTTGGGGGCTAGCTGGCCTGTAAGTCGGCGGGCAGGAGTTCCGACGGTGGTGACATAGGAAGCTGGTGGTGGCATCCTGACATATCCGGGACGATTGAGAGTGGGAGGAGGATTTTCTTCCTTCTTTACGGTAAAAGTGCCATCGAGATTGGGACTGGCGGCCAAACCATGGCTCCTAAAGACCTCCAGGAGGTTGTCAATTTGAGCTTCATGTCGCAGTCTCATCTGCTCTACCAACTGGATCCAATGCTGGTCTGTCTGAGGGATCTGGGGAGGATAGGTCTGTTCATCATTCTCAAATCCGGATTCGAGATTAATCATCTGGGGATCTTCACCAGTTTCCACATTTTCCTTGGCATGCGAGGGCTCTCCGATTTCAATCATGTTCACTTGGTTATGGTTTCTTGGAAAAGGATTTTTGACTGTATTAGGCCCCTCGGGGACTTCTAACTTTCCTTGCTCTATCAAACCTTGGATTGCCTTTTTCAGGGGGACGCAATCATGCGTCAGTGCCCATGTAGTGCGATGAAAGGCACAATGCTTGGAGGTATCCAAAGGAGCATTGGGGTTTCTGGGCTGATAATTATCTAAAGGCCGGAGCAAACCTTCTTTTACCAAACCTCTGAAGACATCACTCAAAGGCATCCCAAAGTTTCCCAAGCCTTGGAGACGGGATCTGGATGCATCAGGTTTCTTGGGGACAAGGGAATTGGCATTGTTACAGTCCTGTCCCGAATAGGGCTGCGCAGGGGTCGTGTTGGAGGTGGAAGAAGCCCGGTATGTGTAAGCAGGTGCAACAACTTGCTGTTGATTGTAAGCCCTCTCAAATTTAGCCCCGGAATTGACCATTACCCACATATCCGGATAGGGGAAATTGCTAAGTTAGGCCCTTGAATGCGGCTTCAAGCATGACTGGAAGATGTCTAATTGCTCCTCGTCAGAGGGAGGGATGGCCATTTCACTGAGCTTCAAGTTTCACCTTTTATAAAAATCCCTAATATTCTCATCAGGGCGCTGCATCGTCGTCTGCAGGTCAACTCTGTTTGTCTCCCATTCCAAGTTGGATTTATACTTATTTGTGAAAGTACTGGTAATATGTTCCCAAGTAGCCCTGGTTTCAGGCTTCAATCGAAAGAACCATTTCAAAGCTCCTGACTTCAAAGAGAGACTGAAGTAGTCGGCCAACTGCTGGTTTGTGCATCCCTTAGCTTTCATTGCCAAAGTATAGGTGTCCAAGTGAGTTTTAGGGCACGCACTCCCGTCAAACAAGTCGAGATTGGGCATCACAAACTTGTGAGGCAGGGGTACAATCAAGTCGGGATCTATAGGCTGAAGATCAGTGTTCTTTTTTATAGTCAATTCAGCAAGCTGCGCTTTCATTTCCTTGTGTTGCTCCATAAACCAGAACAAGTGGGGATCCAAAGGTGGAGCGGGAATGCCTGAGCCGATATTTGAGCTAGGAAGAGGACTAGATGTTGGTGGTGCACTGTTGGAAGGAATACCATATCTCGGAGCATAGGTGAAAACCTGTCCTTGGCCCAAATTACCCTGGGGAGTGTAGGTTGGAGCTTGGGCAAAGGGATAGAACCCAGCGGCTTGCTGTTGGCTTCCAATTGGCAGAGAAGGTGGAGGAAGGCCTGAGGTAGCCGTGTAGCTCGGGTTTCTAGGGTGAGACTCATAAGTAGGCTTAAATGCGGGTTGTTGTCCCTGGTTGTTGAACTGCATGCCAGGCTGTGGCGAGGGTGTATAACCAGGAGGGTACTATGGTCCTGGTGATTCTGATGAGACTGGGACGGGGGCTTGCTGGCCCATTGGACCCTGAGTGAGAAATGGGTTTGTGGAAGCCGGCGTGGTGTTAGGGGAAGCTGGACTAACATCATTTAGAAGAGGGGCACCCGATTGTTGCCCTAGACCGAACTGTGGTGGCGGCATTCCAAACTGTTGTTGTGGTGCTCTGAACTGTTGCTGCGGAGGTCCGGACTGATCGGTTCCAAACTGAGGCGGGATCCCAACTTGCTGCGGCATTTCGAGGTACCCCCAACCATGGGAAGACATCCCGTACTGATTTTGTCTCCACTGAGGAACTGCGAACTGGCTTATCTCGCCAGACTGGATGTGCCCAGTAGTCTGTGGTTGAGGAGCTGGCTGGCCCATAGATCGAGAAGCATGGGCTCTTGTAGTAGTACCATAGAAGGTTGGTGGTGGCATTCTTGAGTAGTCAGGACGACCAAGAGTGGGATTGGGGTCCTCCTCTTCTTCCACGGTGAAAGTGCCATCGGGATTGAGACTGGCGGCCAAACCATGGCTCCTAATAGCCTCCAGCAGGCTATTCATCTGTGCTTCCTGTCACAGTCTCATTTGTTCAGCCAACTGATTCCACTGTTGTTCTGTTTGGGGAGTCCCGGGAGGCGGAGTGGTGTTGTCCCCATCGTTACCAGCTGATGCAGACATTCTGAAAATCGGAGTCGAAGCAAATGGTGAAGCTGACGATGCGCTTGATTCTTCCCAACTGATCAGACGGTGACCCGGTGCCCAAAACCAAGCTTTGTGAGGAGTTGCGGGGGAAAGACACGAGGGTTCAGATATTTGGGAATGAAGGAGGGTAGGTGTTTAGGCTCAGGGCTCATGCAACATGCAGTTATTTGTTCTTGTTTACTTAAAATGTGTTTTATTAAAACCTAAGCGGCTGGAAAAGAAAACGATCCTAAAGTCTGGCGGGTAATCGAGTCTTAACGCGTATTCAATGTAAATTACAGGCAAAGCTGACGTCAAAGGTCAAAATCATGTTGAGAGGCTCGACGAAAAGTCGGCATGGGCTTGACTGATAAATGTCCATAATTGATCTTGACCCGTTGTCGGTTAGGCCGTAATTAGACATGAAATAATCGTTAATCCTTGATGACTTAGTGTCATGCCGGGAGTCGGTGCATAAGTTGTGCAAGTCAAAGTCAAAGTCAAGGCGCCAGTCAAGATCTGGTCAAAGTCCATGACGGAAAACTGGCATGACTTCGACTGATTAGGGCCTCCGAAAGATATTGACTTGGCGTGCCGACTAAGGTTTGACTGGCACGGTGTATACACAGACAGGGCATGACACGGACCAAACCAAAAACCAACCGGGTCTCGGACAAAGTGTGTCACGGACAAGTGCATGGTCGACACGAGGCTCCAAGGGATGTTTGGGTAGTCCCGTGCTCGCACCGAGAGGCGTAGTAAGGCCAAACGGGCTGCTACTGGGATTTTCCCGGGTTAAGGACATATTGTGCAGTGTAAGGCCAAGTGCGCGTAGTGTGCGACAGTCTATCTTCTTTTTCTGAGTAAAATAGAAATTTTTACATGTGTTTTAAAAGCATGATGCATGCAAAAAAATTTGAAAATGATTTTTTCTTTCTTTTTTTTTTTTTTGAAAATATTTTCGAAAAAAAAAAATTTGAAGCAAATAAACACATAAGCACATAAAATTCAACAGTTAAGGAAACGGATCCGATAGTCAAAATTTTGATTTTTCCGGGACGGTCAAATCAACGCAAAAATGGGGGAAACACACACACACACATACAAATGGTTTCAAGTGTCAGAATGGAAGTTTGACAGACAAAATCTTTTCCTTTTTTTTTGTAAAATGATACCGGTACGTGGCTTTGTTAGACCATAATTTATCTCAAGCCTCGGGTTAGGAAGCGGTACGGGAAGCTTAATGGTTTCCACCTATATACCAAATACCATTTTTTTTATTATTTTTTAAAGATAAAGCTTATTTTCTAGTTCCCCAGCGGAGTCGCCACTGTGATGTACCCGATTTTTATTTGAAAAATCAACGGAGTCGCCACGCCGTTTTTAGTTTAAGGGCCAAAACTTTGAAAAATGCCCAAAAATGAGAGAAGTGAGTTCGGAGGTCACGTTACACTCCAAGAAGAACGATTAGCACGTTCACCCGGAATGCCTCGTAGACGAGTCTTCCAAACTTGAAACCATTTGTATGTGTGTGTGTGTGTTTTGCAAAAGGTTTGATCGAGGTTTGACTTTCTGGAAATGACTGTAATTTGACTGGACTGGACTGAGGGTAGTGCAAAATAGTGCAGAATATGTGAGAAAAGGAAACTGAAAATATCTGCCATGGACCATTTATATCCGCGTGGACAGAAGAAGTAGCCATCATTTTTGTCCGCGCGGATTAAAGCCGACTTTCACTTTTTGCAGTTTTCCAGTCTGATTCTGTAATTTCCAGAAAGTTAACTGGATTTACAGAATCAAACTGGAATTGCATCAGAAATACAGAAAAAGAAAGAAATTTTGTATTTTATGGCATCTATGCTTTGTCCCCATCCTTAGGCTTTGATTAGTGTCCCACTTAATTTGTTTAGTGGTGATCATTAAATCAAACCATCATTAGGGTATATTAGGACTTTAAAACATTTCATTTGCAAAGGGGAAGGGGAGATTAATATGTAAGCAAATAAACATAGGAAGTAAATGCAAGGATTATCACATAAACAAAATTGGGTCAAAGATGTGTCAACTTTTAGAGTAGATATCTAAGGTGATCATTAAGATGTCATCCTTGAGGTCTAGACTCAAGTGTATCAACAACATCTTGTGATGACCAAAATATTAGCCTTGGTGTTCTTCATCCATGGAAAGAATTCCAAGGTGAAGATCTTAGGCTTCAAGAAAAAAACAATTTATAAGAAAATAACATGTTGACCATTAAGGTGGTCATCCATGGAGATTAGCTCCAAGGTGACCACTCTTAGGTCAAATGATACAAGTGCTAGCAAGAAGAGGAGACATAAAGATTAACATAAATGTAAAGATTTAGACCTTTATGGAAGATCATCCATGGAGATGAACTCCATGGAGATCTCCCTAGATCCAAGGACTAGAGGGAAGGGGATCAACAATAAATAAGTAGATAATGAAGATTTAACAAGTAGATAAACAATATCTAAAGAAATATAGCAAGATAACAAGATTTAATGAAGATGATGCTTGAACAAAGATAGGTTTAGTGAAAAGAAGGAGGGTTTTACCAATGGTGACACCCTATCTTCCTTGGTTTGGAGTTTGACTTAAGGAGTATCAAGATTTAGTGTTTGGATTTGTGTTTAGGGCTTGTGTTTGGATGAGTGTTTGAAGACTGTTTTCTGGAGATATTTCGGAAGAGTAACAGTGTGTAAGTTGTTGATGTCTAAACTGAGAGAGAAGGGTTAAATTTATAAGCTGGATTAGGGTTCAATGATGTCCGCGCGGATGAGACTGAGTCTCATTCTTGTCCGCACGGATTGGGATGTAGGCGTGCCTGATTTTGCAGAAAAGCAGTTTTGGCTGCTTGCATTTAATGAAAAGTTGGTCAATTTCTTGGAAATGACTCTTCCCAGCGAGATCCAACCTATTTTTTGTTGTTCCTTTAAGGTCCTTCCTTGTTTAAATTGCCTTAGGAAGTGAGCAAAATGCCCTTAAATGTTTATTTGACGTGGAAAACGTTAAATTGGGCTGAAGGAACATTGGCGGTTCAGATTGGGACCCTTACAGATCTCTGGGTGACTTTAAAGGTTAGGATATGAGCCTAGTATGCTTTCTATCATGGGTGAAATGTGTTTTGAGTTACTAACTGTGATAAAATTATTAGGATCCTATGGATATCATAAATGCTTCCATTCATCATAAAATGACAGAGAGTGAATTTGGAAAAGATATATCTGTCGATTAAGTTCTGATACTTCAGAAGGTATGATATATTAATTAGTGGAAGTCGGTACACTTTGGAATCATCATTAATACTTTCATCTAATTGTTTGTTTTGAAATATTTAGGATGTTGTTTGGGCCCCCAACCCATCACGATCAGCATGTTATCTTAGCATCACACTCCCTAATGTCTTTAAGGTACATATTTTCTTATTTTTGCTGAATTGTTGGAATAATATAGTATGTAATGTTAAACTCATTTGTTTTGCAGGTATTTCCTAAGAATGATGAAGTTAATCTGGCTGAATTCTAAGCCCATTTTGTTTACTTGAATTTTCTAAATGTTTAAATTAATTAATGTAAGATTTCTTACGTGATCGGAATGTGGTAACTAACTTGATTATATTTATTTTAATGTTATTTTAGTTTTTAAAAATTATTTGGTACATTTTGTGTTTGGTTTCGTTGCAATTTTTCCTGTCATCATTATTTTTAACACATGTAAAAAAATGTTTTTAAACAAAAACATAATTCAGCAACATGTCATCATATTTTTAACACATGTAAAAAAAAATTAAAACAAAAACATAATTCAGCAACACATGTGAAACAAAAGAAAAGATTGTAAACAAAAACATAATAATTCATGAAGAAGAATTGACGTTGAATATATTACTACATCCGTCCCACTTCAATGGTCCAATCATTTTTTATGATAGTACGAAGGTATTTTGAGCAATAATTTGAAGTTAATTTAATTATCCAAATTAAAATTTAAAAGTTGTTATTGATACACCATTATATGTACTACAAGTAACAATTTTTAGATATTCATTATGATAACTAAATTAACCTATATTTATTGCTCAAAATACCTTCGCGAACGAAAAAAAATGAAAATAAGAAAGGTTGAATCGAAGAAAATTATTGGAGTGGACAAACTCTGACTTAAAATCGCTACACCGTGTAGCGATTTCAACTTTAATGAAACTCGCTACACGATGTAGCAGGTTTAATTCAACTTTAATGAAACTCGCTACACGGTGTAGCGAGTTTAAGTCGGAGATTCCACTTTCCAGCTACTGAAGTTCAGTTTCCGACCAGCATAAAGTATCAATTTCTAGCCCGTGGGATGTCATTCATTACCTTCCTCTCTCTCTCTCAGGCAAACACTATATTCATAATCATCCTCTCTCTCTCAGCCATTTCACTATATTTATAATCTTCCTCCCACTAATCTCTTCCACTCGTATCTCTCATTCAAAATATCTCACAAAAAAATAACCCAAATCTTCTTAACATCATTTTATTTCATCAGAATAGTTGAAGATCACGAATCAAGGTAAATTAACATCATCTTAATCATTGTTTTCACTTATGTTTATAAATAAAATTTAAGTATTTAACTGTGTTTTAGTATATTGTAGATATAAATTTTAGAGTTTTGTTATATAATTTTTAACACTTTGATTTCGTAATGTAGGGTTAAAGATGAACGGGGGTCCAATCATTTTCATGTGTTATTGGGGAGGTGATGATGAACAACCGTTTGATGGTCCTCATATCAAAAAATGGCCAAAATGTGCAATAAGGGCTAATTGCCGATGGAGATACAATTAGTTTATTGATGAGTTATATAAAAAGGCGAACTTAGATCGGTCTCAATTTGATTTGGAAGTCATTTACAGATGTCCTCATTCTTTTGATAGCGGAATTGGTGAGTACTTTCCTTTCCGTATTGAAGATGATGTTGGTGTTATGCCCTAGGCCTATGATTGATAGACTTATGTGTTATCATTATTTATTATTATATGAGATGTTTATCATTTAATTATTATATGTTTTGTATATTTGTTTATAATAATCTTCGTCCCTAATTATTATGTGAATAATTAGTATAAATGTTAAGGGATAATCATATGATGATTATATGCATAGAGATGCACATTAAATTTATGGGTACTTGTTAGAGAACAAGTAACTGGACTTGACCCATATGAGATTTATGTCATGGTCAGATGTCATAATTAAATCTCATAAGGTCACTTCATTTAGTCCCTAGACCTGAGATTATCATGACCTTACATATGATGAAAGTCATGTTTGATTTTAGTCAAACGATATCTTAACACGATATTTATAAAGGCTATCTTTGGCATGATCGGATTCATGATGGGAAGGATGATAAGTCAAGATGGAATTTGTCCCTCGAAAGAGAGATGTTTTGCTTGGGCCCCTCGATGAGTGATAATGATGAAAGTTTATCGCCATACCCCAATACGATTGGATTATCATTATACTCGGAATCGAGAAAGCATTAAACAAAGACAAGTTGATGAGGACCATGACTTGTGTTCAATATAACATCGTGAGACAAAGGGAGAAATGGAAGTGCACCATTGGAAACGTGAACTCTTACATTATATTATTTGGGTAGACATAATGGCTTGCTAGAGTCCGCTTATGTCTTATGAGAGTCGATATGATCGAGCTCATTGCCAACATAATATAATCTTATTGGGTCACACACAACTAGAATGAATTGATTAAACCATAGGAAGAATGATTGAGAAATTCCTCATCAGCCTTGTCTGGTCGTGCAACACAACTAGGTCATGTGCTTCGTGTGGTCGTGCGACATAACAAGGTCCTGAGGCGGTTTCACAGACTGGTTTTCTAATTTGATTAGGAAACACATATCATACTAATGTAGTATATATATGAAGGTCTGTCAACCCTAAATAGCTAGCCGAATTTCTGAAAAGAAAATCACAACATATATTCTCAATATTCTTCATAGGTTTAAGAGATCTAGTAATCTTCAAGAAGTCATTCTTGGTTCATTCAAAGGTGTGGATACCGAAAGAGGGTCTTCGTTCGTTCAACGATCAAGGCCTAGAGTTCAAGCAATTTGAAGAACGAAGTTTGTGATTCAAAATCACATTATCAAATCGTTCGATAGCTCAAGAACGGAAAGCATTCAAGGTTGGTTATTTCTATCTCATAGGAATTCAAATTAATTGTATAGAACGGATCCTAGGCTCTTGTGTTTTGTGTTAATTAGATCCTTAATTACGCTGCGCATGGACCCATAAAACCCAACAGATGATGCGTGTATGGATATAATGTTCGATCAATTTGCTAAATTTGGGAGGATTGGAAATTTGCAGCTGTATGTGGTTGTAAAATTGATTGAAAATTGATCCAATCCAGAGTTTGAAACACGGCACACAGAGACCATTTATGGGTATTCACCAAGTGGTAACCATGATGCAGGGGTTGGTCTAAGTTCCCAAACACTTGTATCAACCCAAATAACAAGTTATGATGATGGGGCATTTGGGCATAATGATCTTGTTAATGATGATCGGGCATTTGGGCATAATGTTCATGTTAATGAGGTCAGTTCGGAAGATGATGTTGATTATGAAGAAGAGGAAGTACACACTAATGTAGATGCAATGCTAGAGGAGGATGATGATGATGATGATGAATATGAGGAGGGTAGTAGTGATTCTGATGTCGATTTGGGAGGCGGTGATGATGGGCCGATTGATGATGATGTGGAAGCACCTCTTGTACATTATGAAGTGCCGGAAAATCGAAGATATGAGAGAGCAGATTATCCCTTTTACAGTGATATTGGTACTTCTGCTCAACAAGAACAAGGCTTGATTGATTACGATAATGCACATAGTTTTCCAGTTTGGGATCGGAAAAACAGGCGATTGCCAAAGGAATACGCTTTTCTGGCAACAACGAGGCACAATTTGATATAAAAAGGTACCATACAAACACCAATCGCAGGTTCAAGGTAAGAAAAAGCACACCTCACACATGGGTAATTGAGTGTCTATTGAAAAATTATACATGCAATTTTTATGTTCGTGTGAGTAGGAGGACGTTTGGCTATTGGGAACTGACCAAGTATAAGGCTCCTCACTGCTACTTATATTCTGGAGAAAGTCGAGATCATCCCAACCTAGATGCCAAGTTTATCGGTCGGGAAGTTGTTGGTCTTATTAAGACCGATTCAGATGTCAAGGTTGGAGTCATCATTGCACACATCTCTAAGAGCTCTGGAAAGGTAATTACCTACAAGAAGGCATAGTGTGGAAAGTAGAAGGGAATTGCAGAGGTTTTTGAAGATTGTGAGGAATTTTATATAAGGTTACCCCGCGTCCTAGCAGCCATTCAAAAATATAACCCGAGGACAATTGTTGAGTACTCTCTACCTCCTCCTCCTGTCGGTGAGTTACACATGTTTCGACAGGTATTCTGGGCATTTGGGCCTTGCATTGAAGCTTTCTCTCATTGTCGGCATGTCATTTCTGTGGATGGAACATTTATGCATGATAGATATAAAGGGGTAATACTGATTGCCATGGGTGTTGACACCCAGGACAGTATACTTCCTCTTGCATTTGTCGTTGTTGAAAAGGAGAACTGGACGAACTGACGTTGGTTCTTATATCTGCTTTGCAAGCATATTATCAAGAGTCGTGAAGTATGTTTGATATCTAACCGTCATTATGGCATTCTTAAGACTATAATCGAAGATACGTGGTGGCCAAATGTGCATCATTGATTTTGATTGAGACATATGCGAGCAAATTTCTTGGAAAACATAGGGGGAAGGGTTGAAGTATCTGTTTTGGAGAGCGGGTAAAGGAACTTAAGATAGAAAATTGAAATCTATCTTAGAGAGTATCCGTGGAATTAACCCCGAGGCAATTGCATGGTTTCAGAATTTGGATGCCAAAAAATGGACATTGGCACACGAAGGTGGTTACAGATATGGCATCATGACTACCAACATGTCTGAGGTTTTCAATGGTGAGATGAAGGTAGCCCGTGGGATGCTAATCACAGCAATTGTTGAAACTGCCTTCTACCGTTGTGTGGAGTACTTTCAAGTAAGGCATGGATTTTCACTTAATGCCTTAGGAGGTAATCCTAATAACCCTAATATCAATCTCTTACATCAATTCAGCCAGAAAGTCCATTATCACTACTTGAAGAACACCGCAAAAGGGGCAACACATCAGGTCAGGAGGTTCAACAATCACGAAATGGGGGTGTATCAAGTGACAACCGCACGTCAGGGTGATCACGAGGGAAATATCCAGATTGTCCGACTTAATGAGCGTACCTGCATATGTGGTAAATGGGTTGCCTATCACATGCCTTGTTCCCATCTTCTTGCATGTTGTTCTGCACAACATCTTGATGGTCGAGATTTCGTTTCTCGATTTTACACCATTGGGGAATACTACAAGACATGGAAGGGGACATTCGAACCAATCGAGCATGAGGACTATTGGGGTGTGGATGGTTTGGTGCCCAGTTTTTTCCCTAATCCCCTACTTCGGCGTTCTGCGAAGTCCGGACGACCTAGATCAAGACGCTTTCGTAATTCTATGGACTTTCAAGCAGATAAACGGAAGACTCTGTGTTCATCATGCCATCAAGAAGGGCACAATCGTCGTAGATGCCCGAATATTAGGGAGCAGCAGAATGTTTTTCATGTAATTTATGTTTGGTTTGAATTGGATTTAGTTTCAGTTGCAGTTTCATTTTATATAATTTTCATTAAACTTGAAAATTTGATGTAATTTGGAGTGATTTCGTAATAAATTCATGTGTTTGGTGCATATTTATTCTTTTTATCCGTTGTAGTTTTAATTTTGATTTTTTATTGAATTTAAACCAATTTTTAAAAATTACTTTAGTTATTTTTATGAATATTTAAAAATTATAATTGATATTATTTATAGTGGTATATCAATAATAATTGTATTTTCATTATACTAATTAAATTATTTAACAAAATTCACTAAAAAAGAAAAGAAAAAGATATTAGTGAACAAATTCAAGGAAATTGGGCCAAGAAAGAAAAGTTAGAACAAATCCAAGAAAATCCAGAAAATTAGTCCAGGGGACGAGTCGTCCCCCTACTAAACCAATTATTCCCCAGCCAAGGGACAAGTGTATCAGAGAGCAACATTTTTGTGCCTGTTCAAGTGAACTCGCTACATGGTGTGGCGATTTTTCACTAAACTCGCTACACCGTGTAGCGAGTTTAGTGAAATCGCCACACCATGTAGCGAGTTCACTTGAACTTCATTCCACAGCAGCAGCAATCTTCAGCAGCCACTTGCAAACAACCAAATCAAAACATACTCACCTGCTGCAAAAAAAAACAACCAAACCAAAACCAAAACCAAATCAAATAACATGCTGCAAACAACAAACAACCTGCTGCAAACAACCAAACCAAACCAAACAAAATTCCATATCCAAAATCCCATATCCAAACAAAATACCATAAAACACACCTATACATCTACATAAATGGTATTATTTATAGTGGTATATCAATAATAATTGTATTTTCATTATACTAATTAAATTATTTAACAAAATTCACTAAAAAAGAAAAGAAAAAGATATTAGTGAACAAATTCAAGGAAATTGGGCCAAGAAAGAAAAGTTAGAACAAATCCAAGAAAATCCAAAAAATTAGTCCAGGGGACGAGTCGTCCCCCTACTAAACCAATTATTCCCCAGCCAAGGGACAAGTGTATCAGAGAGCAACATTTTTGTGCCTGTTCAAGTGAACTCGCTACATGGTGTGGCGATTTTTCACTAAACTCGCTACACCGTGTAGCGAGTTTAGTGAAATCGCCACACCATGTAGCGAGTTCACTTGAACTTCATTCCACAGCAGCAGCAATCTTCAGCAGCCACCTGCAAACAACCAAATCAAAACATACTCACCTGCTGCAAACAAAACAACCAAACCAAAACCAAATCAAATAACATGCTGCAAACAACAAACAACCTGCTGCAAACAACCAAACCAAACCAAACAAAATTCCATATCCAAAATCCCATATCCAAACAAAATACCATAAAACTAAAAAAAATCATAGTTTCAGTTATTACAAATAAAAACATCTAAATAAAAACTAATACTACAAAGTTTCATTACATCTAAATAAAAAAAAGTGAACTCGCTACCTCCTATCGTAGGCAGACGGGGTGTACTTACTCATCGAATTCTACTGCTGAGACCCTCTTCTAATCATCTCTTTCTCCCGTTGAGCAGGGTAGTCTCAGTCGGATCGGAAACGGGGCGGAGCCCTGCTTGTGATGTAGAAGAAGCAACCCTAAAGCCACTTCCACTCGTATATAGTCTGAAGTCCATAGTGGATGATCTAGGGGAAGGGTCTGCCTAGGAACTCCACCCACTCCCCCTCCCATTCCCACTCTCCCACACACTCCCGCTCCCCAGCCACCCCCACTCCCCCAGCCACCCCCATCCCCCCACTGTGACTATGACTGTGACTGCCATTCATATTGTCCATAATCCTGCGTCTGGGTCTGCGCTTGAGGCTCGGGCTCGGGGTCGGGCTCTGGCTTGTCGTGCAAGTCCATTTGGGGTGGTGGATGTGCCTGTCCATGACGTCTAACCCGATGTTGTCGAGGTTGTTCTACCCCCTGTGTGCGATCTACCGGTGGGGGAGGTGCTGCAGCAGACTGAAGGCACTGGAGCTCTCTAACTCCCATAAACCCGTATGTAATAGTCGCCCGCATTGAAGCTTGTCTGGGATGCTCCTCCATCTCATTATCGATATGCAAGCGCTGAAGAGTCTGCACCTGTTTTTATATCAAAAATATATATAAGTACGAGAGACATAAGTTAATAATTGATGTTTTGTTAAAAAAAAAACTAGAAATAATAACTTGAAAAATGTAAAAACTTACCATAAGCTCTAAGGGAGGGGCAGCCGACTGGTATCCAGCCTCCTCTATATGAGTGAGGTTCTGCACAAACATACACGTTATGCTCCGATACCACATCATATATGGATCGGTGTAACGCATATCGTGAATGTCGTAGACCCCGGAAACCAGATATTGTCGCCGCTGTTCCCAGAGTGCAATATGTTGTTGATGGCGGAAGCTCCAAATAACGGTATTGTTTCCCCTCCGATCACAACTGTGCAAGTCCGAGCTAGTGTTGCACGGATCTGGGACCCCCTGCATCAGGCCAAACTACCTCATAACGCGATCCGGCAGATGCCACTCGATCCTCTCAAAGCATACGAGAGGGACCTTTGCCAACCATACGTCCTCACCCTGAGTGCAGTAGGGCGGAGCGTATCTCCATGCATAAGGCTTCCACACAACCTGATCATCGGTTAGAACATCCAGCTGATCCCGATAGCCTCGCAGGTTATGTGCAGTAACCTCCGTCAGATTCAATGATGTCTGGGTCCAGCTGAAATTTCATAAACAAAATAATTATAAGAAAAAGTAAAAAAAAAAACAATAACGACGAGAAAATAATGTATGATATATGTATACCTGCATCCAAGGGGCATGAGCATGTAGTCCGGATCTCTGAATCGACTACGGATATGCGGTTGCACACATCTCAACCGCTCCTAAGCCCAAATCTATATCAATTAAATATATATCAAATACTATAAATAATGTCGCTAATTTGAAATCAAACTTAAAAACAACAACATAATGAACATTAAAATGAGATAAACATACCTGTAGAATGTTTAGAAATCCTCCGCACTGTCTCGTCCGAGGGTTAGTCGCACTACACAGTTCTCGATATAGGAAGCGAGTAACGCACTCTCCCAACTGTACTGGCTGACCCTGAAAACATCCTCAAGCAGAGGGAGATAACACAACTTAACCTTGTTGTTCATACGATCAGGCATGACCGTAAAACCCAAGGCGAGCATGATATATGCCTGTGCGTACCTATCCACAATCTCTAGAGCAGTATCATCGGCGAGGTCATCAAAGTGTGGGAAATGGGTCGTAATCCACCTGAGCTTCAGACTACTCCCATCTATATCTCCGGGATCAGGGACAGCCCCTAAAAACTGATGACAGACAGCCCGCCAGTCAAAATGTGCTGGGAACCCAGCATCAGTAACAGCATCCCCATCAATCGGCAACCCGGAAATCATACTGATATCCTCTAGGGTAATTGTCATCTCACCAATCGGGAGGTGGAATGTATGGGTCTCCGGACGCCATCTCTCGATCAAAGCCTCCAGCAACCCATAATCGTACTGAACTCTCCCTATGTAGTGAACTCCACTAAAGCCGCACTCCGCCAGTCTGGACAATATCCTAGGAGCTAATACGGCCGGCAAGGAGGCACCACGACGAAAAGACAGGGGACTAGCAACCTCCTGCTCGGCCCAAATAAACTGAGCTCTATGGAGGCATCCATCTATTTATTTCAATATCAAGGTTGATAATTAATAATCATTTTTTTTTTGTAAACTGTGTTTCTTCTATATTCATTATTTTCTACATAGTACAAGTATTGCTATGTCAGTAAAATTTGACTTTTTTGAATAGTCATTATTTCCTAAATACTTTATAGGTACGTGGTTATTGTTCTACGAGGCAAGAAAATAAATAAGAGAATACAAAAGTGTAATTACTAGTACGTGGCATTGTAATTTAAAGTTATCACACACTTCCAAGAAGTGTCTGTGGGAAAGGTCTTGATTTCCAGCCTATATACTAAGGTTGAGTTTGGGGTTTTTTTGTGGCTTATAATCACTTTTGAAACTCAAAATCACTTTTAATAGTGTTTGGATAACAATATTGATAATGATTTTAAGCTGTTAAAACGCAAAAAATTGTGTTTTCGTAGAAGCAGCTATGACCCAGCTTTTGCTAAAAGTGATTCTTAGAAGTTGTTATTTGTATTATTTTTACAATAATAACCTCTATCTCTTTTATACATTTATTATAACGAGATACATATCATAAAGGTTATTTTTGATATTTATCTTTAATAATCAGTTTTGAACATATACTATTCAAACATACTTATAAATTTTAGTATTTATTACAAATAATCGATTTTTCTAAAATCACTTTTGAAAAATCACTTTCAGTAAATCAGAAACAATGCCAAACTCACCCTAAGTAATACTTCAAGAGTAATCCTCATGCGGTTTTGAAAAATAGCATGCGATTTTTTTTAAAAAGTTTGAACAATAAATCATATTTTTAGGGTTTGGGGTAGATCTATATGAATTAGGGTTTAGGGTTTTGGGTATAAGTATATGAGATTTGGGATGTAGTTATAGGTATATTAATATTTCTTAGAAGTTTAATTTATTTTGTTGTTTTTAGTATTTTTTTTCTTAATTAATATCATAATTTTTCTTTATTATATATTATTCAATTATTATTTATTATCTCTCAATAGAGTTGGTCTTATAAAAAACTAGTTTTTTCTGGCACTTAGGAAAAACGTGTTTTGTTTTTCCCGTTTGTGCCAGTGCCAGTTTAACAAAATGCCAGTGTGACAAAGTGCCAGTGCATGTGTAACAAAGTGCCAGTGTAAAAAAGTGCCAGTGCATGTGTAACAAAGTGCCAGTGTAAAAAGTGCCAGTTCCAGTTTAACAAAGTGCCAGTGTAAAAAAGTGCCAGTGCATGTACATTAAGTGTGTTTATAAACAAACACTGGCACTTTGTTACACAAACACTGGCACTTTGTTACACTAACACTGGCACTTTGTTAAATTAACACTAGCACTTGTTTTATACTAATACCGGCACTTTGTTAAACTAATACTGGCACTTTTTTACACTAACACTGGCACTTTTTTACACTGGCACTGGCACTTTGTTACACATGCACTGGCACTGAGTTTCTGGACAAAGAGAGCTTTTAACTGGCACTTTTTTAGACGTGCACTGGTACATTTTTACCATAATCCCGGCAATTATTTAAACAACAACTAACAACTGCCTTCCATAACACAAATTAAAAATGGCGACTCTTCCCCATCCCAAACAAACACTCTTTCTGTTCTGTCTTCCATAACACAAATTAAAAATGGCCTCACTTGACTAAACTTCTGCACTAGACCTTTCATACCCACCTTCTTGATGATTTTGCCTTCATGGATTATTATTTCCATCCCCCATCAATTCCGATTTTGCCTTCATGGATTATTATTTCCATCCCCCATCAATTTCGGCAAACCCATATCAATTCCGGCAATCAACGATGGTGAATTGACGATGGAAGCAAACCCATATCAATTTCGGCAATCAACGATGGTGAATTGACGGAGAAAGTGGAAGAAGATTCCGGCAATCAACGATGGTGAAGAGACCTTCCGACATTTGAAAAGCTTCCAGGGTTCTTGACGAGCACCGGCGTTGGCTAGTGCCTTGCGCTTGGCTAGGGCGGCGAGATGATTGGCTTCCATTCTCCGTCGCTGTTCTTGGGTGATTTCGTCACCCATTTAAGAATCGGATCGGAGATTCGAAGAAAGTGCCGTTAAAGGTTTTGAAGAGTCCATGTCTTCTAAAAATACGTTTTTTTTTAAGCTTAAAAAAAACGCGTTTTTTGCGAGATTTTGGCCTCTCAATAATATTAATAAATATTATTCTTCTTGATATTTACTTGTTTTATTAATGACATGTATTTTAAATCGGAGGGATTATAATAATAACTATTTGCAACACTAATGAGTATTATCAACAATTATTATTATTATTATTATTATTATTATTATTATTATTATTATTATTATTATTATTATTAGTATTAGTATTATTATTATTATTTTAACAAGTATTATTAATTATAGTAGTAAGTATTCACACTAATTATACAATTGTTAATATTATAACTGTGTATTATTTTAACAAGTATTATTAATTAAGTCTTTTTTTCAGTAATTAATAATCATTATTATTACTTTTTTATTACTTAAAAGTCATTTTATATAAGAACGGACAAAAAAAAATCATTCTACATAAGAAAATTAATTAATAATTTTCTATAAAAAATTTGATAAGAAGTTAATCATTTTTTTTTCCAATATTCTTACACAAATAAAGTAACAATATTAAATTAAAAATACTAAATTGCAAGTAAACTAATATATTTTTACAATGTCATCAAAATAATCAAAAAAACAATCCTAAATTGCAAGTAAACTAATAAACATTAATTATTATCTCAAAATTTCGGATTGAGATACAAATTAGTCACATATTTTAGCTTAAACTAATATATTTTTACAATGTCATCAAAAAAATCAAAAAATCCTAAATTGCAAGTAGATAAATAATAAAATCAAAGCTAAATTCAACACAAAATAAAGTAAAATACAAGAATGTAAACTTACAATTATAAAATTTTGAATTTGAATGGCAAAATCAAGGTTTTGGCTCTTGTTTTTTCTTCTTCTCCTTGCTTGGCGGCGGCTGAACTTAAAAAAGTTAGGGTTTTTTGTGTGTTTTTTTATAAAGACTGTAAACTGGAAGGGAAAAGGATTTTTAATCACTCGCTACACGGTGTAGCGAGTTTCAAAAAGTGGGACACTTTGGGCAAAAGTTTGAACAGTAAGTCATTTTGGAAAATAAATTTTTCAAACAGTATTATTTGAGAAAAAATTCGAATTTCTAGAGGTATAAGTGCATAAATTTAAAATATTAATCCTAAATATTTACATACATATAATTAACAAATATTTTGGAAGGGCTTATTGTCACTACATTTTTTGTTTTTCCATTACATTCATTGATATGATTTAATCTCTTGGCTCAAATGCCCTTTAACCACTTTCTAATTATTTATGATATTTTTGTTATCTTTCTTTTTTTGGTAAGGTTGTATTACTCTTTTTATCTATAATTCTTTACAATCACGACAAGGAAAATAAGTATGATGTAATATTTTATTTAAAATTATAAAACTAATAAGAAATTATTGTAGTGAAATAAAATTATTCATATTTTTACCAAGTTATTTTATTAATAAATTTCATCAATATATTACTTCAATTTAATAACATTTTTTATTTACTTCAAATATTGAAATAATTTTGTACAATTGTGCCAATTAATTTTTTTAATACTTACTCATTTGTAATTTACTTAAACATAAAAATAATTGGTGAAACTAAAAGTAACTTGTAGAAGTTGATTAATTTTAAATAATATGTTGTCAAGTTCACAACATTGATAAGTATTTTTAATATTATGTAAATGTTTTCAAGTCTATTCTTCAATAAAAATTATTGATCAAATTTAATTTAATGTTTAGCTATAAAAATAAATATAAAAATATAGTATCAAATAAACTAAAATTCAGTTGGAATAAAAAATAAAAGATAATTACTATTGAAAGTTAATTTTTTATTGTACAAGATATACATATTAATGAAAATAATAATTAATTTTTAATATTTTTATTAGTAAATGTTGTGGATATTTCTAAATAAATATGTGGTGGATATTTCTAAAAAGACATGTAGTGTATAAGTAAAATTTGTAGTGGTAAAATATTGAAAGAGTGTGTTTTTAGGAAACAAAGGGTTTTCTTATTTCAAATCAATATCAAAAATGGTAAGTTGATTTTGAAACTTTCATGAAAGATTTATATATTTGTTAATAATGTAAATATCTTTTATTTATGTACATATATTTATATTAGGACTAACCTACTAACAAAAGATCTTTCCTTGTGAGTGTGCTTCATGTTTTCTTGTAGGATTTGGAAACTCACAAAAGAAAAGCTGTTGATTGCGTGAAGATCTTCTCAAAGTGCATAAATACAAGGACATCAGCACAAGAGAAGACACGGTTTTTAGAGAGAAAAATACTTTGTCATTCACGGTTTTCAACATTGTCAATTTAGGTTGTGAGTGAAGGTTGTGATATACATCCGAACTCACATCTAGGTTTTTGTCAAGTTCTTTGTTTTACTTCTGATTGGAATAGAGTCTACTTGGGAAAGAGATTCTGTTCTTGTCATAGAAGGTGATTAGAACTTGTTTAGTATTTTCATCTTTTAGTTTTCACTTATTCGTATTTTTGTAAGCAACAAAAGTTTTAATAGTGAAAAGTTTTTGGGCGTAAGCCTAGTTTGCTGGTTTCAAGACCAGTGAGCGTATATAACTCTTGTATTATTATTTTATTCCGCTATATTATTTGTAGATGTGTGGACAGTTGTGAGACACATCTGTGCTCACATCCGTGTACTGTTGAGTTGTTTGAAGCTTCCTAGCTACACGAAACTTTCAATTGGTATCAGAGCCAACTCTCGAAATATTACTGAGTGTTGATCCAGAAAGTGTAATCACAATGGAATGCCAAAATCATCAAAACAAGCCTCTTGTCTTGGATAGTACAAATTATTCTCTTTGGAAGTCTAATATGCGTAATTACAGAAAATGTATTGATGAAATGGCTTGGATGTGTATTCTTGTGGCCTGGCAACATCCTACTGTGGAGAAAAGGCCTGAGTCAGGAACTGGTGATTCTTTTTTTGAGAGGAAACCTGAAGAAAGGTGGACTCTTGATGAAATTCATACTGCTAATTATAAATCGAAAGCAATAGGTGCTATTTCCAGCCATGTTTCTGGGAATATGTACAAACTCATCACTAATAAAAGTGTTGCTAAAGCTGCTTGGGATATCTTACAAATGCAATGTGAGGGGATTCCAAGTGTAAAAGCTACTAGGCTTAGAATCTTAATGGATAGGTTTGAAAGTCTTAGAATGAAAGAAATAGAAGACATAGTCTCTTATGCTGCAAAAATCCATGAAATTTCTAATAAGTGTACGAGTCTGGGAGAATCAATCTCTAATGCAAGACTTGTGAGTAAGATTTTAAGGACCTTACCTGAGAGGTTCAATATAAAAGTGGTTGTGATAGAAGAAACCAATGACACCAACACTGTAGGCTTAGATAAGATTGTAGGAATTTTGACTGTGTTTGAGCTAAATCTTGAAGCTCAGAAAAAGAACAAGTTCATAAGCCTTGCCCTTAAAAGTGATGTTGATGTTCCAACAGAACTTGTGGAACTATCCTCTGAAATTGACAAGTCAAATCTTGAGGAAGAGGATATGGCACTTATCTCCAAAAAGTTCAGTTATATGTTGAAAAACAAAAGAATGAGTAAGTTTCCCAATAGACATGCTCCCAGTGCTGCTGAAAAGCCAAAACCTAGCACTGATAATGGATTTAAAAAGCCAAACTTTGACAATAAAAAATCCTCTAATTCTGTGCAATGTAGGGCATGTCGTGGCTTTGGTCACTATGCCAATGAGTGTGCTAACACACTTAAAAAGAAGGGAATGAGATTAACTGCTACCCTTAGCGATAGTGAGGATGAAGAAGAAGTGGCTAACATGTCCATAATCAACTGTCATTCTGTGTTTAATGCCTTTTTTGCAGAAATCAAAGAAGGATTTCCTGAAGAAACTATGGATGTGGTCCTAGATGTGAACACATCTGGTGTCACATCTAACCTGATGTTTAATTGCTTCTCTGTGAAAGGAGATTTTGATGATGATGATAGGGACATACCCTATGAGGAGCTCTTTGTAACTTACAAAGAATTGCATGCTGATTGGATAAAGAGAATGGACAAAATTGAGGTACTTGCTAAGGTAAACAAGTCTCTTTCTGATAAATTAGCTATTTGTGAAGATGAAAAGTCCATACTTTCAAAAGAAAATGATGTTCAAAAAGATACCATTGCCAAACTTGAAGTTTTGGTAACCAAAAGAGAAGTTGAACTTGAAAAATTCAAAAATTAATGTGAGAAAGCTGAGAGTACATTTACCAAGTTGAACAAAAGTAAAATGAAACTTGATGAAGCTATTTCCATGGGTCAACTAAACAAAACTGGTCTGGTCTTTGAAAAAGAAAATTTTGTAAAGGAGGGATGTGAGACCTCTACTTCAAAAAGTGTGGAAAAACAAAGTTTTAAAGAAAAACATTTTTTGAGTAAGAAAAGACCAAGGAAAAGGCAATACATTTGTCATTATTGCTTTGCTCCTGGGCACATTAGACCCTTCTGTTACAAGCTAAAAGCTGATAAGAAATCTGGCTATACCAATCAGCCTCAGATGTGTGAGAAGATGTATGCACATCCAAACACACATCCTGGTAATCTGAGACCTCTGCACCACAAAAAGAAATCTGAAAAGCAGTGGGTGGTCAAACCAAGTGCTCCCTGCAATGTTGTTTACTCTTCCCTCAAGAGTAGTGTCTCTGGGTCTTGGTATTTTGATAGTGGGTGCTCTAGGCACATGACTGGGAACCAAGCTGTTCTAATTGACTATAAGTCATTCTGTGGGGGGAAGGTGAACTTTGGTGGTGGTGCTCAAGGAAAAATTGTTGGGAAAGGAACCCTAGATGTCAAGGGTCTCCCAAAGTTGCACAATGTATACCATGTGGAAGGCTTGAAAGCCAACCTTATAAGCATAAGTCAGTTATGTGATGATGACCTCTATGTGAAATTTGACAAACACTTGTGTGAGGTATTTGATAAAGACAATAAGTGTGTGTTCACTGGTCCTAGGTCTGCTGATAATTGTTATCAATTTGGTGACAATCTGTCTTGCCTAAGCTCAAAAGCTAATGATGTCAATCTGTGGCACCAAAAATTAGGGCATGCTAGTTGCAGAACAATAGAAGAGCTTCAAAACTTCAAGAACCCTGATATCTGTGGTTCATGTCAAAAGGGAAAACAAATAAAAGCATCAAACAAAAAGGTCCAACAATGCTCCACGTCTAGGTGTTTAGAGCTGATTCATACTGACTTGATGGGACCTATTGAAGTAGAAATACTTGGTAGAAAAAAATATGCTTTTGTGAGTGTTGATGATTACTCTAGGTATACTTGGGTGATGTTCTTAAGAGAGAAATCTGAAACCATTGAAGAGTTCAAGAATTGTTACAAAAGGGTTAGAAATCTTTATGGATTGAAGGCTGTTAGGATTAGATCTGACTATGACACTGAATATGAGAACTCAAAGTTTACTGCCTTCTGTAACTCCAAAGGAATCACACATGAATTTTCTGCATCAATCACTCCACAGCAAAATGGAATTGCAGAAATGAAGAATAGGACTCTGCAAGAAATGGCTAGGGTTATGCTAAGTTCTAAAAACATGTCCAAGAAATTCTGGGCAGAAGCATTGAACACTGCCTATCACATTGGAAATAGAGTTTTCCTTAGGATTAGTAGCACTCTCACTCCTTACCAAATTCTTCTTGGCAAAAAACCCACCTTGGAGTATTTTTATGTCTTTGGGTGTATATGCTACATTCTTAATGATAGGGAATACCTGTCCAAATTTGATTCAAAGAGTGATAAAGCAATTTTCATGGAATATTCCACCAATAGTAGAGCTTACAGAGTTTTTAATCTAAAAACAAAAAACATTATGGAATCTGCTAATGTTGTTTTTGATGACTCACTTGATCTTAACCTAAAGACTGTTGAGGATGATGTTTTAGGTTGCTTACTAGACTGGAAGGATACAGAAACAGGTGCTGAAGAACCAACAGAAACTGCCAGAAATGAAAAACCTGTTGAAACAGCAAAGGATGTAATCAAGGATGTGGACACATCTGCCTCCACACATCTGCTCCCACATCCACTCAAAATCCTGAAACTGAGGATAGTTCCTCTGAATCTGATCAGGATGATGCTCCAGAAGATAATGTGGATGGGAGTGTGGATAGATCAAGGGACATTCCCTCTAAAATTCAGAAGAATCACCCTACTACACAAGTTGTGGGAGATGTGCATGCTCAAGTGAGAACAAGGCAGAAAGACAAGGTAGACTATAGAAAGCTAGTTGGTTTGTGGAGTTGCTCATCAGCATACTCCCAGGTAAGTTTTTGCTGTTTTGTTTCAAAGATTGAATCTAAGAATATCACTGAAGCACTGAAAGATGTTGACTGGATTCTAACTTTGCAAGAAGAGTTGATTCAATTTGAAAAGAATGAGGTTTGGACCCTTGTCCCTAGACCTTCTCATGGAAATGTCATAGGAACCAAATGGATTTTCAAGAACAAAACTGATGAGCAAGGTGTGATTACTAGGAATAAGGCTAGGCTAGTTGCTCAAGGTTATACCCAAATTGAAGGAATTGATTTTGAGGAGACTTTTGCCCCTGTTGCAAGAATTGAGTCCATTAGACTCTTGTTGGCCATTGCCTGCTACCTCAAGCTTACTCTTCATCAAATGGATATTAAGAGTGCCTTTCTAAATGGGGTATTAAATGAGGAAGCCTATGTTGAACAACCTAAAGGCTTTGTGGATTCTAAGTATCCTAACCATGTGTATAAACTGAAGAAAGCTCTGTATGGGCTAAAACAAGCCCCTAGAGCTTGGTATGGTAGGTTGACTGACCATTTGCTTCACCTAGGATTCAAGAGAGGAGAGGTTGACAAAACCTTGTTTGTGAGAAAAAAATAAAAAGGAGATTCTTGTGGCACAAATCTATGTGGATGATATTGTGTTTGGGTCAAATTCTGACTCTATGCTAGCTGAGTTTGTGGATAGTATGACTTCCACATTTGAGATGAGTATGGTAGGTGAGTTGAGCTATTTTTTAGGCTTACAGATAAAGCAATTCAAGGATGTCATGTTCATCTCTTAGTCCAAATATGCCAAGAATCTTGTGAAAAAGTTTGAGCTTGAACACTCCTCACATCTCAAAACACCAATGGGATCTTTCCAAAATCTAAGTCATGATTCAGATGGTGAGAGTGTTGACCAAACCTTGTACAGAAGCATGATAGGAAGTCTGTTGTATCTCACTGCAAGTCGACCTGATATTATGTATAGTGTGTCTCTGTGCAAGATATCAAGCTAACCCAAAGGTGTCCCATCTTAAAGCTTTAAAGAGAATCATAAGATATGTTAGTGGGACTGTGAACCTAAGGATGCACTATTCTAAGGAGACAAACACCAATTTGGTTGGCTATACAGACTCGGATTGTGCTGAAAACAGTGATGATAGGAAGAGTACTACAGGTGGATGCTTCTACCTAGGAAATAACCTTGTGTCTTGGTACAGTAGGAAGCATAATTGAGTGTCCTTATCCACTGCAGAGGCTGAATATGTTGCCCTTGGAAGTTGCTGCGTGCAACTGCTTTGGATGAATCAAATGCTGAAAGACTATGGATTGAATAGCAAAATTTTAACTGTTTTTTGTGATAACAAAAGTGCCTTAGACATATCTAAAAATCATGTCCAACATTCTAGAACAAAACACATTGATATTAGACATCATTTCATTAGGGATCTTGTAGAACAAAAAACTGTGTGTCTGGAATTTGTTGGGATTGAAAATCAATTGGCTGATATATTTACAAAGGCATTAGATTTTGAGAGATTTTCCTCCTTAAGGAAGTCTCTTGGCTTGTGTGATATTTAAGTTTGTGTGCCAAAATGTGCACACATCCTCTAACACATCTGTATATTATCTAACTGAAAAAAAAATTCATGCATTAGCACGAAATATCTCAGTGTGGTCACTTGTGAGATTTCATCTTTGACACTTTCTGATCACTTAATTGTGGGCATTTCCTGTTCTTGTTGTCTTTTGATAACATGATATATTCTTACTAGATATCTCACAGTGGGTGCCTTAAAAATCAATGAGAAACAGCTGCTTCACCCTTAGTATGAAGCCAAACCATTGTGATCAAGTGATTCTCATAAAAAATCTTGAAATCAAACTTGATAAGATCATTAGGAAAAAGGGCTATCTTTGGGATTCAAGAAAAGTGAAAGCTACTCACAATGCAATTATCCACAATAAAAATGGGTGGATGCATCCTAGAGGCTGTTGTAGACACCCCATTCTGAACCAATAATTCATGATTATACTACTCTTTGTCTCTCTTTTGTGTTTTGATGAAAACATATTAGTTTAATCATGTTTCGTTAAGTTTCTAACTAACCTCGTTAGTTTTGGACCTAACTGACTAACGGAACAACTGAAATGACTAGTTGTCCCGCACGGGATATACGTGTCTCGCGCGAGACAAGCCCTCTGCAAGATATGCAGAATCACTCTTCTTCTCTGTTTCAAACTCTTTTCTGGATAAAACCTTATCAATCCGGTCATCCAATCACAGTTGAGTTCTGAAACCTTCCTTGAGTCTCCTAATCTTGGTGACCAAGTCATCCATCCACCTCTTAAACCCCTATAAATACCTAATAGCTTTCAATATTTCAGAGGTCCCCGATCCACGATCAAAAACACACAACACACATAATTTTTTGGTTTCTTTCCACAAAAGACTCCTTCAAAATCACTCACAAACAACTCCTAAATTCGTCCATCAACCACGCTGATTGACGAACATCAAGGCTCAAGCCTAAAATCAAGGAGAAGCTCTGCCCAAATCATTCCTCGGCCAAGAAGACACTTTAGAACCACGTTCTAAATCAAATACTTTCAAAACGCTAGGTAAACTCCTATATTTTTACTCTTCTTCTTCTCAATATCTCTATGGGCTTTTAGAGTGGTGTAATCTCATCAAAAGGATTAGCCTAGAGTCCCTTCAATCAATAGAGGTGATCTCGAAGCGTACAATCCGACATTCCTAATCAAGAAATTGATTAGGGTTTTCTTGTTCTTATTTATTGATTTGATTGATAATACTCGATTGGCAAGATCGATCTCCGGATTGGGTGAAATGGGTGCTCCTCGACCTTCCCATTCCATAACTTAACCCCCGAACCCTCAAATCTCTTTAATAATCAAAAAGGTTTTTCTTATTGTTTTCCTAAATAAATAATAAGTGGTGACTCTGTGATTCAAAAAATATCAACGCTATAGCTGTGCAGATTGGATTATTGCCCATTGACTTTTTGTGATCTAAATGTGTCCCCAAATGTGACTCACATCCTATGCCACATCTGTGAGCTGAGATTTTTTCCTTCACCTGTGTGTTACATCATGCTAGTCATTCTGCATTTTAGATCATATAGGGTGCTTTGTAAATATGCTAGTTAATTTATTTTCATTCTTAACTTACTCTTTGATTTAACATGTTTTTATATTTTCAATATCTCCCATGAAAAAGAAAGGTGTGTATCAATCCTTATTTGAAAAGGAGGACAATTTTAAAAAGGATTCAGTTGAAAAAGATATGGCTGATGTGATTTTTGTTTCCATGAAAAATTGGCAAAATCTTGATTTATTATAATCCCTAATTTTTCGAGGTTTGTTGTGTGTGGAAATATCAAAGGGTTATAGCCGTTGGAGGATCCTTGTGGTATTTCATTTTTTGTGAGACCTTTTTGGAAAAGAAATCCTAAATTCAGTTGGAAAGGGGGAGCTGTGAGAATTAATTTGCCCTCACATCCGTCCCATCCCCTTAAACCCTTGATAAATATTTTTCCCTTCTCCCTTAATTGCTCACATACACACTGCATTAATCTCTCTCTCTACTGTTCTACCTAACGATCCTGTGCAGATTTAATGGCGTCGTTTAAAGAAATTCGAGAAGAGGATGTTCTCGACATAGAGCCAATTTCAGTCGCCTCTGCTGACACCCCCATTGTCGATCAACCCCCAAAACCTAAATTCACGTTCGAGGTACCCCCTTCATCATCCTCGTCTGATTCTGCTATGGAGGTTCCACCCTCAAATTCCCCTACATTGGAACCCTCTGCTGCTCCATCGTTCCCAAATATCCCCATTCCTCCTCCATCTCCTGTTACTCAACCATCTGTTGAACCTACATCTGTGGCCTCTGCTCCAATTTTAGAAACTCCCTTAACCAAAAAGAGGAAGCTGCCTACCTCTAAACCAAAGGGACACTTTGTCAACCCTGCACCCCCAAGAAATCTACGAAGATCTCACAGAGTTAGAAGACTCTCTGAGGCTGACAAGTCAAAGAACTTAAAGAAGCCTGGAGGCAAACCTTCCACAGCTATTGCATGTGATGAAGAAGATGAAGAAGAGGAGGAACAACAACTGACAAGAACAAGAAAACCAAGTGCTCCTCCAGCTGCTGCTCCACCTGTTGCTGCTCCTCCAACTGACAAAGATGAGGAACCCCTTGCCAACATTCTAATGGAGATTAAAGGAAAGAAGAAGGTAGCTGAAGCTGATTTAGAGCCTATTGTTGAGGAGGCTGAAGATTCTGATGGGAGCTATGAAAGTGATGACACTGCTGAGGATGAAAATTATAAGCTGGGTCGTGAAGAGCTGGACCAAGAAAAGGAGGATCAATCCCTTGATGCCCCCTCTGATGAAGAGCCTGAGGTTGAAATTGAAAAGGTGCCCTCACCTTCAAAGGATGTGCCTGCAGATGTGCACACATCCAAACGCACATCCACCAGGCAGAAAGCACAAAAGGGTATTTCTGAAACCCTTACTATCTCTACTGCTTTAAAACCCATTTCGTCTAAATTTCTATCTGATGATGCCTCTGATAGACTGGGTCAAATAGTTAATAAGGCCTTTATTTTGGAGATGAAGAGAGACAGGGAAACCTTCTCTAAATTGGGTCTTGATAAATTTTTTGAGGAGTGTGGCTTATTCCTGACTATGGATCATCCTATTCCCTTCTTTCCCAAGATGGTCCATGAATTTTATGCTAACTTATCTAAAGGTTTAGACAAACCCTCTTCCCCCATGTTCCAAACTGTGTATGTTAGAGGAAAATTTATCCACTTTTCTCCTTTAATCATCAATGATATTTTAGGGCTTGAGGGATGCTATGATGAACCTTGTGTGGTCTCTGAGGATAAGCTTGTGTCTACCACCACCCATGGGAAAGTACCCTCTTGGCCCATTAAGCCAAAAGATTTAGGTAGTGGTTCACTCACCTCTTTTTATTGCTTTCTCCATTCCATCCTTACTGCCAACCTCTGCCCTTCCAACAATAAAACCTCTGTCACTAGGGTTCAAGCTGATCTGCTCTTTAGGCTGGGTGCTAAAAAGAAAATCAATTTTGGTGAATTCATTTTTAGAAAAATTTGTGGGTATCGTGAATCCCCCTCAAAGAAATGGTCTCTTCCCATCCCTCTCTCATTTCTCAAATTCTGATTGCCCAAGGTGCAAATGTTGAAAAATTTGAGGCTAGGTTTGATAAGTTTGATTTGTTTAAGGAATCCAAAACCCTGTTGGATGAAAAGCAAAGGTTTGTTGATCTCTCATTGGGAATTGTTCCTGAGATTGCTATGCCAGATGTGGGCACATCTAGCCCCACGTCTGTAGATCCCTTTGAAGCACAAATGCAAGAATTGGATGCAGAAATTGCAACTGCTGAAGCCCTCACTACCGCACTGAATTCTCAAATGCAAGCTTCCAAATCCCATGCCAACAATCTCAAGGCTCTCAAAAACAGACTCATAAGGTGGCACTCCAAGCTTTCTAGTCAAAAAGGGGGAGAAGGACCTAGTGCTGATGCTGATGCTACTCCAGATTACTCCTCTTGGCCAAAATGGGATATGTGAACTAAGGGGGAGATGAAGTTTTTTTTTTCTTTAATCTGTGATGGTTTCCAAAACAATTTTAATTTCTTTTTTAATATTCTGTTAGTTAAACAATGGTCTGTAACACTTAAAACAGGTTGACGAAGGGTTGCTTTTAATTATATTGTCGGACTGCAGTTTTTAGTCCTAACTTGTTCTATGCAGTTTTGTGTGGATGTGTAGACACATCTGCACACACATCCATTCAGGGGGAGTTTTCAAGTCTGAAAATATTGGTCATAGTTTGATCATCATAAATCTTTGGTTTTGACCAGAAAGTCCAAAATAGGGGGAGATTGAAAGAGTGTGTTTTTAGGAAACAAAGGGTTTCCTTATTTCAAATCAATATCAAAAATGGTAAGTTGATTTTGGAACTTTCATGAAAGATTTATATATTTATTAATAATGTAAATATCTTTTATTTATGTACATATATTTATATTAGGACTAACCTACTAACAAAAGATCTTTCCTTGTGAGTGTGCTTCATGTTTCCTTGTAGGATTTGGAAACTCACAAAAGGAAAGCTGTTAATTGCGTGAAGATCTTCTCAAAGTGCATATAAATACAAGGACATCAGCACAAGAGAAGACATGATTTTTAGAGAGAAAAATACTTTGTCATTCACGGTTTTCAACATTGTCAATTTAGGTTGTGAGTGAAGGTTGTGATATACATCCGAACTCACATCTAGGTTTTTGTCAAGTTCTTTGTTTTACTTCTGATTGAAATAGAGTCTACTTGGGAAAGAGAGTATGTTCTTGTCATAGAAGGTGATTAGAACTTGTTTAGTATTTTCGTCTTTTAATTTTCACTTATTCGTATTTTTGTAAGCAACAAAAGTTTTAATAGTGAAATTTTTTTTGGCGTAAGCCTAGTTTGCTGGTTTCAAGACCAGTGAGCGTATATAACTCTTGTGTTATTATTTTATTCCACTGCATTATTTGTGAATGTGTGAACAGTTGTGAGACACATATGTGCTCACATCCATGTACTATTGAGTTGTTTGAAGCTTCCTAGCTATACGAAACTTTCAAATATATTATGAAATGCTTCATTAAATCCTTATAAAATCAAATGATGATTATGTCTATTTACGATAATATGAATGGATAATGATGTCTAATTACAAACTTTTATAGTGGAAAAACAAAAAATGTAGTGCCTATAGCCCCTCACATTTTTTATTGGTAACATTATAATAATAATTATAAATGCCAAAATATAGTTAAATTAATCCATAAAAAGTGTTTACTTATTATAATAATAATTGCAAGTTTCTTATACTATATTATTTTTTTTTAGATTTTTTTTGTAATGAAACATTATATATTTTATTGTGAGATTATGTATGAGATTTTTTGTTTTTGAATGAAGTAATAAATATATTGGTCAATAATTGTTGTTACAGATAATTTTATTACTTCATTCGTTTCAAAATAAATGTTCAAAAGATTTCAAATTTACTCTTAACCAAAAATAATTTTTATTTTAAAAAAAAATCATTTTGGAACTGAGAGAGTAAGGCTTTGTTTATTTCGATCAAAACACAATATGAGGTAGATATGATATGTGGGTAGGGGGGATATGGGTGGCGAATAAGATAGGGTAGGGTAGAGTGGTGGAAGTGGGGTGGGTGGGTAGGGTGAAGGTAAGGTAAAGATGAGAGTTGGGGTGGGTTAGTGGGTGATTGAGGGTGAGCGTGAGGTGGTGTAGGGTAGGGGGTAGGGATACGGGTAGGGTGGGATAGGGGGTTAGGGGTGGGTGAGGGGGTGTAGGATATAGTGTGTGGTGGGTGTGAGGTAAGAAGGTGGGGTAGGTAGGGGATGAAGAGTGGGGTGGGTTAGGTAAAATGTGGTGGGGTAAGGGGCGGGGGCGGGGTACGGGGAGTTGTTAAAAATAATTTTAATGAATACTCCCTCTGTCCCGCTACAACCCGCACAGTTACTGTTTGCACGCGAATTAAGAAAAAAGTTAGTGTAGTAAGTATTGTGAGTATGAAAAGTGAGGTTGGAGAGAGAAAGTGTGGTAGAAAATAGTGAGTTGATTGGTGTTGTGAGTATAAAAGTAAAGTAGGAGATAGAATTAGTGGGTGGAATAGTAAAGATTCTTTGCCATTTTAAAAAGTGTGCAGTTTGTAATGGGATGCCCAATGAGAAAGTGTGCAGCTTGTAGCGGGACGGAGGAAGTATACTTTTTTACGGGGGTGGACGCAGGGGCAGATTTAGTGTTAATGGTGGGGGTGTCCGTGCACCCGATCAAATTTTATTTCTTTTTAAAAAAAAAATTAAAAAATTACACTATTTATTAAGTGTACACATATATAAGATTACTTAATTTCCACCTTCATTGTTAACAGATCCTATAACTAGTTCTGTTGTTAAGATGTTAAAGTTTATCACTAAAGACCAAGTTTCAAATCCTACTGGCTACAAATTATTTTTAGTCTCTAATATGAGAAAAACTTATTTTCAAAATCTTACTTAAATTCTTTTATAATCATATCATAAATAGTTTTTATTTATTATTCAAGATAATTTTTTTGCCTTTATTATGATAAATGGTTTTTTCTTTTTAAATATTTTATATTTGGATTCTTATGCTCATTACTTTAACTAATATAAATGAATTTTCTTTATTATCTATTAATTTTTTCATTGTTTATTGTTTGTAAAAAAGTAAATTTGAAACATATAAGAAATAAATTACAAGATTAATTTCAAAAATGCTTCCTAAAATGATTTCATAATTAAAACAAATATAATATAAATATCGTTTTTATTTTTATTTTTTCACGACATAAGTTTACTATTTCCAAGTAAACAATAAGAAGAAAAAGGTAAGTTAAATATTAGCATATGTTTATAATTAACTTATGAAAGGAAGGCGATTTCATCATTTCTTTAATTTGTGTACTGTCACTGTGCCAGTGGCACGGGTAAGAGAATACTAGTTTACTTACAAACAAAGTAAGGCCGAATCCTTGAATTTTTTCTCAAATAATACTGTTTAAAATTTTTATTTCCCAAAATGTCTTACTGTTCAAAGTTTTGCCCAAACTGTCCCATTTTTTGAAACTCGCTACACCGTGTAGCGAGTTTGACTTGGGCAGGTCAAAGTCGCTACACCGTGTAGCGAGTTCCATGCAATTAAGATTGACGATTTGGAATTTAATTAGGGAAATTAATTAAGCATAACTCGCTACACCGTGTAGCGAGTTTGACCTGCTCAAGTCAAACTCGCTACACGGTGTAGCGAGTTATTTAAAACCCTTTTCCCTTCCAGTTTACGTCTTCAATCAAACAAAAAAAAAAAAACTTACTACCTTTGATTTTGCCAATTGAAAATTCAATCTTTTTCTTAATTGTAAGTTTAAATTTTTGTATTGTGTTGAATTTTAGCTTTGATTTTATTATTTATTTGCTTACAATTTAGGATTTTTTTGATTTTTTTGATGACATTGTAAAAATTTACACAAATTAGCCTCAAATATGTGACTAATTTGTGTCCCAGAAACAGCCAACCTTTGATTTTGCCAAGTGAAAATTCAATCTTTTTCTTAATTGTAAGTTTAAATTTTTGTATTGTGTTGAATTAGCTTTAATTTTATTATTTATTTACTTACAATTTAGGATTTTTTTGATTTTTTTGATGACATTGTAAAAATTTACACAAATTAGCCTCAAATATGTGACTAATTTGTGTCCCAATTCAAAATTTTGAGATAATAATTAATGTTTATTAGTTTACTTGCAATTTAGGATTTTTTTTATTTTTTTTATGACATCAGTTATTAATTCCTATAATAAATATATATGATGCATTTTATATTTTGCATATAAATAATTAAATTGATTTAGCATGATTGGAGAAAAAATATAAGAAAATTAAATCTTACAAAAATAAATAAATAATAATAATAGTAATTATAGTTGTATTGGATGGAGATTATTTTTTTGTTTAGATGCATGAATTTATGAAAACTTAAATTAAAATTTTAAAAATATGTTTATACACATAAATTTCTAGAAATATTAATTGATACACAATAAAAATGCTATCATTAACAAATTATAAAATGTAATGACATTAGTTCTTAGAATATTAATTAAAATCCATCATATTATCATAGTTTAATCAAAGTGAATATAATTAATGTTTTATTGTTGAGATGATTGTAAATCATTTTTATGATGGTTTAATTAGATACAAAGATAATACAATTCGAACCCATTGATAAATTTTATCTGGATTAACATGAGTTGATAAAATGATCCTTACATTATTAATTATTCAAATAAAAAAGGATAATACAAATTAAGATCTTATGATTAAAATATTCCCAAACTTGATTAATTAATTGAGATAAAATGGTTTGTGAGGATTACTCTTGAAGTATTACTTAGTATATAGGCTGGAAACCAAGACCTTCCCCACAGGCACTTCTTGGAAGTGTGGGATAATTTTGAATTACAATGCCACGTACTAGTAATTACACTTATGTAGAAAATAATGAATATAGAAGAAACACAGTTTACAAAAATATGATTATTAATTACCAACCTTGATATTGAAATAATTAGATGGATGCCTTCATTGATCCCGGACCTATCGATGCCTCTGTTCTGACCCGGCATGAGGTCCATAGAGCTCGGTTTATTTGGGCCGGGGTGGAGGTTGCTAGTCCCCTCCAATTTCGTCATGGTGCCACCTTGCCGGCCGTATTAGCTCCTAGGAAATTGTCCAGACTGGCGGAGAGCGGCTTTAGTGGAGTTCACTATATAGGGAGAGTACGGTATGATTATGGGTTGCTGGAGGCTTTGATCGAGAGATAGCGTCCGGAGACCCATACATTCCACCTCCCGGTTGGTGAGATGACGATCACCCTAGAGGATATCGGCATGATTTGCGGGTTGCCGATTGATGGGGATGATGTTACTGATGCTGGGTTCCTAGCACGTGTTGACTGGCGGGCTGCCTGTTAGGAGTTTTTAGGGGCTGTCCCTGATCCCGGAGATATGGATGGGAGTAGTCTGTAGCTCAGGTGGATTACGACCCATTTCCCACACTTTCATGACCTCGTCGAGGATACTGCTCTAGAGATTGTGGATTAGTACGTACGGGCATATATCATGCTCGCCTTGGGTTCTACGATCATGTCTGATCGTACGAACAACAAGGTTAAGTTATGTTATCTCCCTCTGCTTGCGGATGTATCCAAGGTCAGCCAGTACAGTTGGGGGAGTGCATCGCTCGCTTCCTCGACTGACCCTCGGACGAGACAGTGCGGATGATTTCTAAACGTTCTACAGGTATGTTTATCTCATTTTAATGTTCATTATGTTGTTGTTTTTAAGTTTGATTTCAAATTAGCGGCATTATTTATAGTATTTGATATATATTTGATTGATATAGATTTGGGCTTGGGAGCGGTTGAGATGTGTGAGACCGCAGATCCATAGTCGATTCAGAGATCCGGACTACATGCTCATGCCCCTCGAATGCAGATATATATATATATCATACGTTATTTTCTCGTCGTTATTGTTTTTTTAACTAATTCTTATAATTATTCTGTTTATGAAATTTCAACTAGACCCAGGCATCGCTGAATCTGATGGAGGTTACTGCACATAGCCTGCGAGGCTATCGAGATCAGCTGGCCCAGCTAAACCAGGATCAGGTTGTGTGGAATCCTTATGCAGGGAGATACGCTCCGCCCTACTGCACTCAGGGTGAGGACGTATGGTTGGCGAAGGTCCCTCTCGTATGCTTTGAGAGGATCAAGTGGCATCTGCCTGATCGCGTTATGAGGCAGTTTGGCCTGATGCAGTGGGTCCCAGCACCGTGCAACACTAGCCCGGAGTTGCACAGTTGTGATCGGCGGGGAAACAATACCGTGAATTGGAGCGTCCGCCATCAATAGCATAACGTGTAAGTTTGTGCAGAACCTCACTCATATAGAGGAGGATGGATACTAGTCGGCTGCCCCTGCCTTAGAGTTTATGGTAAGTTTTTACATTTTTCAAGTTATTATTTCTAGTTTTTTTTTAACAAAACATCAATTATTAACTTTTGTCTCTCGTACTTATATATATTTTTGACATAAAAACAGGTGCAGACCCATCAGCGCTTGCATGTCGTCAATGAGATGGATGAGCATCCCCAACAAGCTGAAATGTGGGCGACTATTACACACGGGTTCATGGGAGTTAGGGAGCTCTAACGCCTTCAGCCTGCTGCAGTACCTCCCCCACCGGTAGATCGCGCACAGGGGGTAGAACAACCTCGACAATGTCGGGTTAGACGTCGTGGACAGGCACAGCCACCACCCCAAATGGACTTGCACGACGAGCCAGATCCCGCCCCGAGCAAGAGCCTCAAGCGCAGACCCAGACCCAGGTTTATGGACAATATGAATGGCAGTCACAGTCACAGACGTAGTGGGGGTGGGGCTGGGGCTGGGGTAGTGGGGGTGGTTGGCCGAGTGGAAGTGGGGGTGGCTGGGGGAGTGGGAGTGGGGGGTGCCGGGGGGAGTGGGAGTGGGGGTGGCTGGGAGAGTGGGAGTGGGGATTAGGGAAAAAGCTGGGCACCAAACCATCCACACCCCAATAGTCCTCATGCTCGATTGGTTCGAATGTCCCCTTCCATGTCTTGTAGTATTCCCCAATGGTGTAAAATCGAGAAACGAAATCTCGACCATCAAGATGTTGTGCAGAACAACATGCAAGAAGATGGGAACAAGGCATGTGATAAGCAACCCATTTACCACATGTGCAGGTATGCTCATTAAGTCGGACAATCTGTATATTTCCTCCGTGATCACTCTGACGTGCGGTTGTCACTTGATACACCCCCATTTTGTGATTGTTGAACCTCCTGACCTGATGTGTTGCCCCTCTCGCAGTGTTCTTCAAGTAGTGATAACTGACTCTCTGGCTGAATTGGTGTAAGGGATTGATGTTAGGGTTATTAGGATTACCTCCTAAGGCATTAAGTGAAAATCCATGCCTTACTTGAAAGTACTCCACACAACGGTAGAAGGCAGTTTCAATAATTGTTGTGATTGGCATCCCACAAGCTCCCTTCATCACACCATTGAAAACCTCAGACATGTTGGTAGTCATGATGCCAAACCTGTAACCACCATCGTGTGCCAATGTCCATTTTTTGGCATCCAAATTCTGAAACCATGCAATTGCCTTGGGCTTAATTCCACGGATACTCTCTAAGATAGATTTCAATTTTCTATCTTGAGTTGCTCTACCCGCTCTCCAAAACAGATACGTCAACCCTTTCCCTCTATGCTTATCCAAGAAATTTGCTCACATATGTCTCAAGCAAAATCGATGATACATGTTTGGCCACCACGTATCTTCAACTATAGTCTTCAGAATGCCCAGATGACGGTCAGATATCAAGCATACTTCACGACTCTTGATAATATGCTTGCAAACCAGATATAAGAACCAACGCCAGTTCGGCCAGTCCTCCTTTTCAACAACGGCAAATGCAAGTGGAAGTATACTGTCCTGGGGGTTAACACCCATGGCAATCAGTATTACCCCTTTATATCTACCATGTAGGAATGTCCCATCAACAGAAATGACAGGCCAACAATGAGAGAAAGCTTCAATGCAAGGCCCAAATGCCCAGAATACCTGTCAAAATATGTGTAACTGACCGACAGGAGGAGAAGGATGAGAGTACTCAACAATTGTCCTTGGGTTGTATTTTTTGAATGGCTGCTAGGACGCGGGGTAACCTTATATAAGATTCCTCCCAATCTCCAAAAACCTCTGCAATGCCCTTCGGCTTTCCACACCATGCCTTCTTGTAAGTAATTACCTTGTTGAACCTACTAGAGATGTGTGCAATAATGACTCCAACCTTGACGTCTGAATCGGCCTTAATAAGACCAACAACTTCCCGACCGATAAACTTAGCATCTAGGTTGGGGTGATCTAGACTTTCTCCAGAATATAAGCAACAGTGAGGAGCCTTATACTTAGTCAGTTCCCAATAGCCAAACTTCTTCCTACTCACACGAACATAAAAATTGCATGGATAATTTTTCAATAGACACTCAATTACCCATGTGTGAGGTGTGCTCTTTCTTACCCTGAACCTGCGATTGGTGCGAATATGGAACCTTTTTATATCAAATTGTGCCTCGTTCTTGCCAGGAAAGCGTATCCCTTTAGCAATCGCCTGTTTTTCCGGATCCCAAACTGGAAAACTATGTGCCTGATCATAATCAATCAAGTCTTGTTCTTGTCGAGCAAAAGTACCAATATCACTGTAAAAGGGATGATCCGCTCTCTCATATCTTCGATTTTCTTGCACTTCATAATGAACAAGAGGTGCTTCCGCATCATCATCAATCGGCCCATCATCACCGGCTCCCAAATCGACATCAAAATCACTACTACCCTCCTCATATTCATCATCATCATCATCATCCTCTAGCATTGCATCTACATCAGTGTGTACTTCCTCTTCCTCATAATCAACATCATCTTTCGAACTGACCTCATTAACATGATCATTATGCCCAAATGCCCGATCATCATTAACATGATAATTATGCCCAAATGCCTCATCATCATAACTTGGTGTTTGGGTTGATACAAGAGTTTGGGAACCTGAACCAACCCCTGCATCACGGTTACCAGTTGGTGAATACCCATAAATGGTCTCTGTGTGCCATGTTTCAAACTCTGAATTTGGTCGATTTTCAATCAATTTTACAACCACATACAGTTGCAAATTTCCAATCCCCCCAAATTTAGCAAACTGATCGAACATTATATACATACACGCATCATCTTCAATACGAAAAGGAAAGTACTCACCAATCCCGCTATCAAAATAATGAGGGCATCTGTAAATGACTTCCAAATCAAATTGAGACCGATCTAAGTTCGTCTTTTTATATAACTCATCAATCAACTCATTTTATCTCCATCGGCAATTACCCCTTATTGCACATTTTGGCCCTTTTTTGAAATAAGGACCATCAAACGGTTGTTCATCATCACCTCCCCAAGAACACATGAAAATGATTGAACCCCCATTCATCTTTAACCCTACATTACGAAATCAAAGTGTTAAAACCTACATAACAAAACTCTAACATTTATATCTACAATATACTAAAACACAGTTAAATACTTAAATTTTATATCTAAACACAAGTGAAAACAATGATTAAGATGATGTTAATTTACCTTGATTCTTGATCTTCAACAATTCTGATGAAATAAAATGATGTGAAGAAGATTTAGGTTATTTTTATTTTGAGAGAGTTTGAATGAGAGATACGAGTGGAAGAGATTAGTGGGAGAAAAAGAGAGAGGAAGATTATTAGTGTTTGCCTGAGACAAGGAGAGAAAGGTAACTGAGAGAAAGAGAGAAAGGTAAGTGAGAGAACGAGAGAAAGGTAATGAATGAATGACATTCACGGGTTGAAAATTGATACTTTATGCTGGATAAAAACTGAACTTAGTAGCTGGTAAGTGCCTTCTCTGACTTAAACTCGCTACACCGTGTAGCGAGTTTCATTAAAGTTGAATTAAACTCGCTACACCGTGTAGCCATTTCAACTTTAATGAAACTCGCTACACGGTGTAGCGAGTTTAGTGTAGCGAGTTTAAGCCAGAGATTGTCCCTCCAATAATTTTCTTCGATTCAACATTTCTTATTTCAAATTTTTTTTCGTTCGCGAAGGTATTTTGAGCAATAAATATAGGTTAATTTAGTTATCATAATGACTATCTAAAAATTGTTACTTGAAGTACATATAATGGTGTATCAATAACAACTTTTAAATTTTAATTTGAATAATTAAATTAACTTCAAATTATTGCTCAAAATACCTTCGTATGAACATCAAAAAAAAATTACATGTGTTAAAAATAATGATGATAGGAAAAATTGCAACGAAACTAAACACAAAATGTACCATATAATTTTTAAGAACTAAAATAACATCAAAATAAATATAATCAAGTTAGTGACCACATTCCGGTCACGTAGGAAATCTTACATTAATTAATTTAAACATTTAGGAAATTCAAGTAAAAAAAATGGGCTTAGAATTCAGCCAGATTAACTTCATCATTCTTTGGAAATACCTGCAAAACAAATGAGTTGAACATTATTTACTATATGATTCCAACAATTCAGCAAAAATAAAAAAATATGTACCTTGAACACATTAGGGAGTGTGATGTTAAGATAACGTGCTGATCGTGATGTGATGGGGTGCCAAACAACAACCTAAATATTTCAAAACAAACAATTAGATGAAAGTATTAATGATGATTCCAAATTCACTAATTAATATATTATACCTTCTGAAGTATCAGAACAGAATCGACAGATATATCTTTTCCAAATTCACTCTCAGTCACTTTATGATGAATGGAAGCTTCTATGGTATCCGTAGGATCCTAATAATTTTATCCCAGATAGTAACTCAAAACATATTTCACCCATGATAGAAAGCATACTAAGCTCATATCCTAGTATTTAAAGTCACCCAGAGATCACCAAAATCATTTGGTGTGCAGGACTTGATAACAGCAACAACCTAATAGAACATACATAAATGTAAAAAATCAATCAAATTTACACACATTTAACTATAATTGATCTTGATATTATACCTGATCCACCCTGTCAATAGTATGGCATTTCTTCTTGATAGAGCTCAACGGATAATATGTACCGACTTCAGTGAGAAATTCCATTGCAGAGAGCCAAGGACCGTCTTGGAAAGCTTCATCCTTCACCGGATCTTCAATCGCTCTCCGTATATATTCTTGGGTTGCGATCGGTGTTTGTTGTGAAGATAAGTTCTCACGGTCGAGATTTCTCTGGTGCATGGCGGAATCTACGGCACCGGCGGGACCAGAAATAACACGCGATGAAGAGGAGCCTTCACCGCGGAAAGAAAAATGCTGCTCGTTAGGATCCATTTTTTTTTTGTTTAATAGAATTTGGATTGAGAAGATTGAGGGTTGCGATGAGGATACGAGAGAGAGGGAATGAATGAACGAGGAAGGAGAGGAAGAGAGGAAGAAGATAAATGAATCTAAAAAACTGAGATGGGGTATTTATTAAAGAGAAACTCGCTACACGGTGTAGCGAGTTGCCTTTGACAGGTCAAACTCGCTACACGGTGTAGCAAGTTTTGTTTAATTAATTGTCCTTATTAATGACAAACTGTCAAACTCTAATTACATAAAACTCGCTACACGGTGTAGCGACTTTGATCTATCCAAGTCAAACTCGCTACACGGTGTAGCGAGTTTCAAAAAATGGGATAGTTTGAGCAAAACTTTGAATAGTAAGTCATTTTAAAAAATAAAAAGTAAAACAGTGAAAAAATTCCCGAATCCTTAATCCAAGACATAGCATATTTGTTGGGCCGGGCCGGGCCCATAACTGAATCCTTCGCAAACCCTATCAATAAAAACCCTAGGGTTTTCAACTTCTCCTCCTCCTCCTTAACGAGTGTCTTGAACAGTAACGCAGCCCCCTTTCCGCCGTTCTCTCTCTCTCTCCTTTTACCCTAAGGTACGGTTTCCGTAATGCGCTGGTTTTTTGTGTTAATTCGTATTGAAGTGTTGTTAATTTTGCGATTTGTTAATTTCTATCAGTGTTTTTTTGGGTTGAATCGTTACTTGTTAATGTTTCAGCTTCTTGATTTTTATCTTTGTTTTCTTATTGTGTTGAATTGTTACCTGTTAATGTTTCGATTTCGGACTGATTATGATGTTCTGATTGGAAGATCGGTTGGTAATTTGTAGATTGTTTTGGTATCTTACGATAAATATGAAAATATTTGGTAAGAGCCTTTGTGAGATAGCTCATAACTGCCGTTGAAATCGTCCAGCATCGTTAAGATCTTTGTGCAATATGCAACTGGGGAATTGTATTCTTGAATGATTTTGTAAGCTGTGGGATCTCGCTCTAGGCAAGAAACTAGGTTATGATTATTAGACATTTAATTGTTGCTACTGAAGGTTGGTTTTTGAAACTAAATAAATTCAATACGTCTCCTTAATGTTTTTATGGTGTGGCACAGACTTTTCTTTATCTGCCTATGATGAATTGTGGTTGCCTTTACCCAGAAATTAGACTATTTTTTATATAAGAATCCCATGATATATATTGCAATTACATTCGGTATCTGATTATTTACTCCCTCCGTTTCTAATGAAGGTCAAAAATAAGTTTCAAGAGCAAATTTGAAACTTTTTTTTACATTCATTTAGGGACGGAGGGAGTAATATGTGTGTGTAGTTTAAATTCTAGAATCTAACAAGTTAAGGTGAGGGGTTCTATTTGTTGCTTGCATAAACTTTTGTGTTATGCTGTTGGTTGGTCTCTCTTGGTTCTAAAAATGCAATTACTTTGTTGATTCAATAAATAGCTTTTTTGAAGTCAATATTTTAAACTTTGTATTTTTCATTTTTTTGATTCGATGTCACTTTTTAAAATTGTTTTTTTCCCTGCTAGCTGAATCTTTGAAACTTATTTCCTTCTAGAACAATCTTTATTATTTTTACCTTTTGTATTACTATTGTATCTGTGTTTTATAATTATGCATTAGTGCAAAATTGGAATAAATCTATCTTGCCTTCTTTGTACACACAAAATCTCAATTGATTAAGTCACTGATGGATGTGTATTTACCCATCCAAATGATGCACTTTTAGGCTTTCTTTGTGTTTGATTCCCGAGTTTTATGTATATTTGATGTGGTTTGTGAGTATTTTATGAGTACAGGGTGTAGAGCTGATTTAAGGTGTATTTTATGGCTAAAAAGTGCAAAAGGAATAAAGTGGAGCGGAGCAAAGAAGGACAATAGTGAAATAAACGAGCTCCAAGGACTAAGTTGGAATTTATTGGAAATTCAGGGACTGAACTGAAAATATGGAATTTTTGGACGAATTTGATTTATAAAAATTCGTGGGTTAAAATGAAAAATAAAATATCAAAGAGCGAAGTGCAAAAGAAATGTTTATAATGGCCAAAATGCGACAAAATGGGACGTTGTAATTAAGAGACGAACCGAATCTATGGAGGAGAATCAAGCACAAAGTCTCTGTCCACTAGGGCGACCGCGCCATCACCAATTGCGGCCGCGCTTCACCCGATTCAGCACCTGTTTTCAGCATCAATTCAAGGGCATTCTTGTCATTTCCACGCCTTGGTCTACAGTGTTGCCCTAAGTCTTTATTTATAAACTCTGCAGCCACGAAAATTAGGAATATCATACCATATATCATATATTATAGAATTAGAGTTTTTGATTTTTCTTTAGCAATTGAAGAGAAGAATTATTCCGAATTCCAGGTTTTTATTATTTGTAAATTATGAGTAGCTAATTCATTAGATTTGTAGATTGTTTTGATCTTCACCGGATTTCTATGCATTAATAATTTAATTCTTTCAATTTAATTCCTTCTAGTTCAATAATAGATTTTAATTTCTTGTTCTTAGATTTGAGACGTATGTTAAGATACGAACTCATCTTTGAATAATTGGGTATTTATTGAGCCATTAATTTGGGCGATTTATACATAGACCACTATTAATTGAATATCTTGGTCTGTGCCGTAATAGAATCGGATCAACATTAGGTTCTTTAATTCTTGTGTTCTTAACGTATTCTTGGCATATTGTGGAACCGTAATAGAATTCACAATATTAAGAGAGTATTTAGGATTGTAATCCGGCCACCTAACCGTGTCGATCCTAGCTAAAGTGAATGAACCCTAGAAGTTGAGTTAATGTTTTATAAGTAAAATTTTGCATAGAATGATGGTGAAGTGAAATCCAATCTACGAATCTCTGCTCATAATCTGCTTTCTCGTTTAGTTAGTTTTTGTTATTTAATTTATGCTCTTAGTTTTTAATTCAAATCTATAAACTTTGGTTACGAAATTCACTACGTTTACTTTACTTGTTTACCAACGAGTCTCTGTGGATTCGACCCCTGCATTTGCATACTGCTACACCGGTAGTGAGTACACTTGCTCGGTTTTTATTACAAGAGGGAGTTTTCCTCCATCAAGTTTTTGGCGCCGTTGCCGGGGACTTGTTGCAAGTAAACAAGTAGGTTAGGTAGTGAATGCAAGGTCGTCGTTCTTTGAAGCCTACATTGGTGCCATTGAACGACAACATAAACAGACTTAATAAAGCTAAAGACACTAAGCTTCTTGAGGAAGTATTTGAGGGCGATCCCCTCTTTAATCCCCTTTTCTCAGATTTTGACACCGAATCAGAACCCTCCACCACCGAGGTAGAGGAAGAGAAAGTCGAGATGGTAGAACCACCGGCGCAGACTATGAATGATTTCCTGAGACCTAGGGTAGACACATCTACCTCTTGCATAGTGTTGTCCGATGCAGCCAAAAATCTAGAGGTCAAAGGACAATACTTTGCCATGTTGCCAAGCTTTCACGGATTGCCTGGTGAGGATGCACTTACGTTCCTTAAAGAGTATATTATTGTTGTTGCTCAATTTTTGTTAAGACAGGGAGTGACTGAGGAGCAAATTAGACTGAAGTGTTTTCCTTACACTCTTAAGGGAGTGGCTAAAACATGGTTGATGATGCTTGCACCGAGCAGCATTAGTACTTGGGGAGAATTACAAGATGTGTTCCTTAAAAGATATTACCCACATCATCTTTTGGCTGGGTTTAGACAGAAATTGATGACATTTTCCCAAGATGTGGGGGAGCCCTTTCATGAGGCATGGGAAAGATTTAATACAATGTTAATGCAATGTCCCCAACACAATTTCACACTACCCTCACTGAACCAAGCCTTTTATGATGGCTTGAATGACAATGGTCAATCAATGGTTGACAATGCTGCTGGAGGCTCGATAGGAGCCAAGACCCCGGAAGAAACTAAAGCTTTATTTGAAATGTTGAGTGCTAATTCTCAACAAAAAGAGTTCGAGGGGTAGAACAAGTGGGGTACTTGAATTGAATGCTAGTGATAATATTTCAAAGCAGATTGCACTTTTAAATAATAAATTGGATAAATTGACTGCTTGTGGCACTTCTGCTGGTGCCAATGTTATTACTGATTATTGTGCAAATTGTGGTTTATCATCTCATGTGACTAATATGTGTCCAAGTGCAGCAAATTTCTCTTATCATCCTGAACAGGCACATGCTTTCAATGGATATGCACCAAGGCCACCACCCCAAGGCAACCAATATGGCAACTACAATCCATGGGGTGGCCATCATAATCAGCAAGTAAAACCTCTTCATGTGCCACCACCTGGACAACATGGTAGGGAGCCTTGGGAGCTGGCAGTCCAGCAGTTAAGGATGGAGATGCAGCAAAGTAATAGAAATACAGATGCTGCGTTTGAAAAGATGGGCACACAAGTAGAGCAACTTGTGAAGGTTGCCCAAGAGTTGATGAAAGAGAAGAACCCACCTGAGCAAGCAAAGTCAATCACAACAGTGTGGGATGAAAGTGAGGAAATTGAGGAGGTATTTCTTTCTTCCCTTGATAATTTTGAATGTGATAATATTGATAATGTTAGTGAGGAAGAGGATGAGATGGGGGAGGTTCAATATGTATTTTCTGCATTAAATTTAGAAACCCCTCCCCCCAATGTTGTGAAAACCACACCTCAGAGAGGTGTGGAGTTTGAAGAGATTAAACATGTTCAAAAAGACCTCGGGTGTTTCACTATCCCAATTTCTTTAGGGGGTCAAAATTTTAAAGGTTTGTTGGATCTTGGGGCAAGTGTCAATGTGATGCCCTTTCATGTTTTTAGAAGTTTGGGGGCATGTGAGTTGAAACCACCCATGAGAGACTTGCAATTGGCGGATCTCTCAATCAAAAGACCTTTAGGGGTTATTGAAGGGGTGTTGGTTAAAATTGATAAAATCATTATCCCCATTGATTTTTATGTGATGTGTATGGAGGGATCAAGTGAGGAACAACTGAAAACTCCCATTCTGCTTGGGAGGCCATTTATGTTTGACACTAAGGCCACCATTGATGTGTGTCAAGGGATGGTGTCCTTGAGAGGTATGGGGGAGGAATGTAAGTTTTGTATGCTTAAAACTGATGAGAAACCCTCCCCCAAAGATGGTTTTGTAGGAGCCATAACCGATTTTCCAATTTTTAAAGATGATGTGAATGGATGTGAGAAAAGTGGGGATAATGCGGACGTTTGTCCCGTGGCTAGTAACACTAAAGCCGACCAATACTCTAGGAGTAACGGGTCGTATCACTCCCCACACGACTCCCATAAAGAGTCGAATCCATCACATTTACCACAAGGTCCTTCAAAATCGAGAGTTAGTGAGGAGAGTTATAGTGATTTATTTGATTCTATATTTTTAAATATTTTTGTGCATGATAACTCTCTTGATCTTAGTTGTGAGAATGGTGTTCTTCAGGTTGCAGAAAAGGTTGAGTTTGGGGGTGAAAACCCCAATAAAAAGAAAAGAAAAAGGGGTAAGCACAAGCGTAAAGTTTCAAAAATAAATGTGGCTTTACCCCTACTTGTGGACAAAGGAGAGCTGAAATGGAAAGAGAAGGGCGTTTGTGCCCGTGAGGAAAGGAGATGGTCCAAAGGCCGCAAAGCAAAGGCCAAGTAAGTTTGGGACCATAGTCGGGCTAACGACTTTAACCAAATGCGCTGCTTGGGAGGCAACCCAATGAGGTATGTTTTATTTTTATGATAATTACTGTTTAGTCGTGTCATGTCGTCCGTCGAACCGAAGGCATGCTTTTGTTCTCTTTGCTATAAGGACATAGCATGTTTTGAGTTTGGGGGTAGACATCTCTCCGAGTTTGTGGGTTTATAGGGAAGTGTATATAGTGTCACCCTCTAAAAAAATAGAAAAATTTAAAAAAAATTGTTCTTTTCATAGTTGGGATGTTGGACAAAGTCTGTGATGATTAGAGTGTGCTTTAATTTTAAAATCACATGTGCTACTATTAGTGTGGTGATTGGGATTGCATTGAAACATTTAAATTATGATTGCACCACCTCTCACTTCCGTATCATATTCTTGGTCATTGTCATCAACTTAGGTGCCCTTTATGGGATCACTTCGTGTATTCTCGGGGTCCCTAGAACATGTTTGCATGATTGTCAATAACACGTCAATAGGTTACTTGATATATATGGCTATTCTTTGAATCCCTTTTTGTGAGCCTTAAACTTTCTAGTCACTTATATAAAATTTTCCGCTAGAGCCCCTTTTGAGCTTGAAAAAGGAATGGAATCTCTCACAAAGTGGGAGGTAATCTTAGACCACCATTCGCCTTCATTTGTACCCTTATTATCCCACCCTTTTAACTTATACACTATTTTCCCACATTTTCAAGAAAGTGAAACTAGGGAAAGAATGGGGATATTTTGGGGGATGTCATGAAAATCAAAGGATTGAGTGGAAATTGGTCACGAAATGAAGAAGTGGGTCATGTTATGTAATGAAAAGAGGGGCTTGAGCAGTAAATGTACATTCTTTGTGATACATATGTGCAAAGTAAAAAAAAAATTGAAGCCTTGCCCTCTCTAATGTTAAAGTGAAAATTATGTTTCAAGGTGACCAAAGAAAGTAATGGAATGTGCTCAACTCTATGTCAATGTATGAAAAAGTTTTAGTTTGTGGGTTGGCACATTGGGAAGTAATAAGGGTGAGTGGAGGTATTATCATCAAAGTGAGGATGTATTGAAGACTTTCTAGTTTCATTTTCTTATCTTCGTATGTCCCTACCTTCATTTGTAACCATGAACCTAGCCCTGCGATCTTTCGCACTTAACTTTTAAGCCATATTATTCTTTCAATATTGAGTAACCGGGTTGACAATTGTGTAAATATGCATATGAGTGTCCTTTTGGGGTTGTACTGTCTATGGCATATTGATTTAGAGCATCGCTTAGTGAATCCATAAATAATCTTAGGTTGTTGGCAGTGACCTCCCATAATTCATTCATCATTCAGGCCGCGGTGGAAAATTGTGAGTTTTATGCTTCAATGTGATTGTAATTCCATTACTGTGGTGGCACTTGTTGATTATGTGTGTTGGTAAGAGTCTGAGACTTGTATGGCCAATGACTCATCTGTGATAGAACATCCCAAAAATAATTATTTTGTTTTAATATTTTATTTAGAGTAGTTTTATTTTACTTCTTTTAGTTTTGTTTTACTCGGGACGAGCAAAAGGTTAGTTTGTGGGTGTTTGATGGATGTGTATTTACCCATCCAAATGATGCACTTTTAGGCTTTCTTTGTGTTTGATTTCCGAGTTTTATGTATATTTGATGTGGTTTGTGAGTATTTTATGAGTACAGGGTGTAGAGCTGATTAAAGGTGTATTTTATGGCTAAAAAGTGCAAAAGGAATAAAGTGGAGCGGAGCAGAGAAGGACAATAGTGAAATAAACGAGCTCCAAGGACTAAGTTGGAATTTATTGGAAATTCAGGGACTGAACTGGAAATATGGAATTTTTGGACGAATTTGATTTATAAAAATTCGTGGGTTAAAATGAAAAATAAAATATCAAAGAGCGAAGTGCAAAAGAAATGTTTATAATGGCCAAAATGCGACAAAATGCGACGTTGTAATTAAGAGACGAACTGAATCTATGGAGGAGAATCAAGCACAAAGTCTCTGTCCACTAGGGCGACCGCGCCATCACCAATTGCGGTCGCGCTTCACCCGATTCAGCACCTGTTTTCAGCATCAATTCAAGGGCATTCTTGTCATTTCCACGCCTTGGTCTACAGTGTTGCCCTAAGTCTTTATTTATGAACTCTGCAGCCACGAAAATTAGGAATATCATACCATATATCATATATTATAGAATTAGAGTTTTTGATTTTTCTTTAGCAATTGTAGAGAAGAATTATTCCGAATTTCAGGTTTTTATTATTTGTAAATTATGAGTAGCTAATTCATTAGATTTGTAGATTGTTTTGATCTTCACCGGATTTCTATGCATTAATAATTTAATTCTTTCAATTTAATTCCTTCTAGTTCAATAATAGATTTTAATTTCTTGTTCTTAGATTTGAGACGTATGTTAAGATACGAACTCATCTTTGAATAATTGGGTATTTATTGAGCCATTAATTTGGGCGATTTATACATAGATCACTATTAATTGAATATCTTGGTTTGTGCCGTAATAGAATTGGATCAACATTAGGTTCTTTAATTCTTGTGTTCTTAACGTATTCTTGGCATATTGTGGAACCGTAATAGAATTCACAATATTAAGAGAGTATTTAGGATTGTAATCCGGACACCTAACCGTGTCAATCCTAGCTAAAGTGAATGAACCCTAGAAGTTGAGTTAATGTTTTATAAGTAAAATTCTGCATAGAATGATGGTGAAGTGAAATCCAATCTACGAATCTCTGCTCATAATCTGCTTTCTCGTTTAGTTAGTTTTTGTTATTTAATTTATGCTCTTAGTTTTTAATTCAAATCTATAAACTTTGGTTACGAAATTCACTACGTTTACTTTACTTGTTTACCAACGAGTCTCTGTGGATTCGACCCCTGCATTTGCATACTGCTACACCGGTAGTGAGTACACTTGCTCGATTTTTATTACAAGAGGGAGTTTTCCTCCATCAGTCACCTTAGCACTCAGAGATGCTTCCTTCTAATACTCTTTTCGAACATTGCTGGATGGAGTCTCAAATCAAGCATGCCATTGTTGTGAAAGTAATGGGCCGAACTGGATCTAAGGGGACAGGTGACTCAAGTGAGAGTCAAGTTCATTGAGGACCAGAACCGTTTCATCATGAGAAACATCAAGGGACCAGTCAGGGAGGGTGATGTTCTCACCCTCCTCGAGTCCGAGAGAGAGGCAAGGAGACTCCGCTGATGGAAGAATTCTTATGCCAAATGTTTGCTAATGATCTTGGATTTTGGCTATCTAGGCTTGCCATACTACAATGGACCTTTGAGCATCTTTAAATTTTAATGTTTTTAAGAGTTTTGATTACTAGTATTGTTAGTGTTGAAATGAATTTCTAGCAGTCAACTTATCCTTTGTATCTGTTGCATTGAACATCTAGCAATCAAATTATCCTTTGGTGGAAACAGGTAGGTATACAGTTTATATCTATAGGTACTATAATTGTAAGTTTCTCCTTTTAATGGTGCAAAATAGTTTCAAGGAATATGATACACGACCTCTGACGGCCTCCTGCTGCTGCAAGTTCAAGTCTTGACTTGGACCAGGTAGAACCTCCACTTTCTTCACGTTGAGGATGAAATTCTCCATAGTGGTGATAGGCGGGATTTTAGTACGTCTCATACAAGAAAGTTTTCCTCCCGTCTACGGATATGAGACATTTCTCACTTCCTAAGTCCACCAAAAATCAATCTGAGCCAGGGACTATCCTTCCCTTTATATATTACTTCCTCCGTCCCACAATGAATATACTGCTCTTCTGTGATACGGAACAAGCAACTACCTCCAATTTGTTTGGTGAGCGTGATATTTCTTCTTTGACTTTTTCAAAATCGTAGATATATTCTCAACTACTTTTTCGGATGTCTTGGCTTCACCTGTTAACCACTGTATGGCCTCCGCAGCTGCACTCTTTTCTGCTAGTTTCTTTCCGGTGCAAGGCTGACCTGTAAAATCTAGACCATTAAAAATCACTGTCGAACGGTACCTATTGTTCTTTAATTGGGATGACTTATACGTAGGTGGTTGGTGTCCGGCTCTGAGTAGCAAAGTTTGGAGGTGATTCTTGGAATTTTCATTTTCAGCAGTCTCACTTGAACCAACATTTTTCGATTTCTCTACCTCATTTTGACCCTTCTTTAAACTTTTTGGCGCCTGACGTCCAAAGACAAATCTACCCTCGCATTGATCCCCTGACACTAGCAATCTTAGTGCCATTAGGAGCTCACTGTGGCTCTGTATGTCCAACTTTGGATTCAGAAGCTGCGATTGAAAAAGTACATTATCAAAATTAGTTAAACAAGGCAGTTTGTGGCCGTGCACCAGCCTGCATTTCTGTGTGCAGGTAAGAAAATCACGCCAACATATGTGAGCAATCTGATACTCCCTCCGTCTCGAAAAGTTGGTCTCACTTTGACTTTCATGGTAAACTCAATCGAACTTTGATCATAATTTTATGAAAATTTAGATGTCTCTATTCAATTTTAAAAATTGTTACTATTTCACCGTTAGGAATACTATCAATATCAATTTTTAGAAATTGCATAGAGATATCTAGATTTTCTTTAAATTATGGTCTAAATTCAATTGAGTTGATCATGAAAGTCAAAGTGGGACAAACTTTCCGGGACGAAGAGAGTATATCGATATGTCTACCTTCTTCTGGATAAGTTCTTCAATTTCTCTCTTCAAGCAGAGGTAAGTGTCTGCTAAGGCAGGTTTCATGAAAAACTCCAAGTAACCACCCAGCATTTTCAAGTGTCCGTCCTATTGAAAAAGTGATGTCAGCCAAATATTCAAATGAGTATGATTTGCAGCCAAAAGAAAAAGGGATCGGGTAAAAGGGGTAGGAAAAAAAATCAGCACAACTCATTGCAATGGCAAGTGAAAGTAGGTGTTGAACTTACCAGGCCCCCTCTAGATATGTTTCCCCCAAATAAAAGAACCACAGAATCGGACACAGCTGTTGAATCTCGCAGAAAGACGGAATTCACTTTCATCTTTTCGTTGAAGACTAGCCATGGATATGGAATTTTAGTTTGTTGGCCATTCACAGAATTCTATACAGTAGAGAACAAAACAAGTAGAAGCTTTAAGAAGTTTTCAGGAATAAAAAAGTGCAAAAACACAAACAGTGTAGCAAACATCATAGCAGAAGATGGCCAATCGACATTTTAAACCCTCGTACTTTGCTTAAACTTCGGTTTTAACCATCGTTGTTTATTTTTAGCAGTTTTAACCATTGTACTTTAAATACGCACCCATTTTCCACCAAAAGCCGAAAGTACAAGGGTTAAAATTGCTAAATAAATGCCTTAATTTTCACTACTTTGGGGAACAATGAGTGCGTATCGAAAGTATAAGGGTTAAAATTGCTAAAAAAAAAAATAACAATGATGGTTAAAACCGAAACTAAGCAAAATATGAGGGTTCAAAATGTCGATAGGCCGCAGAAGATAGATGAAACTTACAGCACCCAGTAGAACAGGACCGTCCTCCATTGTTTTCAGCATTATTGACTTTGATTTATTCTGTAGATTGACAAATAGATTTTATCAGAGCTAGTTTTAATCATGATAAAGTGCAAAAGACATAACCTGCACGCCAGGGGTGGATACACCCTTACCAGTATAGGTGCAAGTGCACCCAATAACTTCTCACATTTAAAAGATTATTTTTTATTTTTTTTAATATGTACACAAACCGCAAGAAAGATACTTTAAAGAAGTTATGACCCACCACAATAGAGCAAATGCCAGGGAACAGCCCTGAGCAGATAATAGCACGAATGAGATGCTCATCATGGCTAGATGTGCTGCTATTCTCCATGTTATCAACCAAACCTCCGTCCCTAAGCAAAAAAAAGAACTGCTTTCGAAGAGAATCAATGGCTTTTAGAGTTTGTGCAGAGAGGAAATTTTGCCAACAGTATTCATGGCCAGACTGTTTTCTTTCAGCGTCTTTCCAACCATCATAAGCCCGAAGAAGAGCAAGATGGTCACTGTAGCCACGTGCAGAAAACTGGGCTTTTGCAGAGTCTGCGAGCTGTAAATTACAAGGGTAAGAAAATTATAAGTAATAACCTTGAGTATTGAGCATGTGAAATTTGTAAACATTACATTAATAAGATTATTCTATAAGGACAAGCAACCTAAAATGTAACAAGATGTTTGGTTCAATAAAATATTTTACATGGTGGAAAAGTCAAGCAAAAAATGACCAAAGAGAAACAGAACTGAAAGGATTAGCGATATCTTCAAACTTGTCCTTCAGGAATTTGAAGTTTTGAACTTTAACAACTTAAGATACACCAAGAAACTAGTAACCTAATCGTGGACACCACTGAAGTTTTAATACATTTGATACTTGGGCACATACATGCAAGAAATTAATTCTGGCTTTGAGCCCACTTAACCAGTCTAACTTAGCATAACGATACTCGGATACACTAGCTCGCAGTTGGCTTTGTCCAAAAAGAAGAATGTGCTTCTTCATACACCAATCAAATACAAAAAGTTTACTTTATGAAAAATCAATAACTATAAGGAGTAAAGGACTAGGTAGATTACTATTAGTCCAGCTAAAACTATATGAAGAATTTGCATATACATGTTGGTTACAGTTAATAAATAATTTCTCTAATAACAAAAACTGCTGCAAGGCTCGAGTGTTCACAAAAGTAATATAGCCATCAGACCTTATTCAAAGATGGATTTTTCAAGGTCTATAAATGTCGCATTATGAAATCGATAAAGTTAACAAGGTAAATAGTTTCATTCAGACCAAGGTGAAAAGATGAGTAAAAAAACTAGTTTATGAAAAATAACAGAGTACAGAACGTTATTTTGATAGATAGAACTTTGTTCAATAGTCACGGATATTGAGAAGTATGAGCAACTTACATCCCTCTTCTCAAATGGCATCAAAAATGGATCCCTAGTACTTAGACCCGCAACCACAGTCATTATTGGATCCAGGCAGTTGAAAATAGCCCCTAATATGAGCATTTTACCAAGTTTAGGCTCAACTGGCAGCATTGATAAGTTGCGTCCTGGAGAACAACCAGCATAGTTTCATGTTAATTCTATACAAATAAGTTTTAGAAAGAAAAACTAAAATGATATGAAGTAGAAAGATTAAGGTGACAAGAAGAACACAAAGTTTTGAGTAATTCAAACCTAATACTGTAAGATTTTCATTCTCATCTAAAGCCCCAATTATCTTCAAATATTCAACAGCATTTTGAACCTGTAAAGCAGATATCACAAAATTTATTTCCACAAAATTTTAAAATAAGCTGAAAAATTGTTGCAAGCAATTACTGAAAAGATACAAACAGAAACACGTATGTCTAATAGAGCTTTAATGAGGACAGTACGTCAGAAAAAGATGAACCCTTTTTTATATTACGAAAAAAGATGGATATTCTAGCATAAACTTACAGATAGAAGTTCTGGTGACTGCAAAGCCTTAGATAAGAACTCTGAAATACTTCCAAGTTGCAGACTTTTAATTTGAAGACAGAGAGATTGTAATGGTGTCCTCAAAAGCTCTGGCAATTGGTAATCAGCAAAAGCATCATATACACATCTAGGATACAAGTGATAACATTCGCCTGGTTGAACGCGGCCAGCTCTCCCTCTTCTCTACAGCATTGGAAACGAAATATAACTAAGATTTATCAACAATGTGCATAGAGCTAATCAAAGCTTAAACCATCAACACTTTTCAGCCCTCGAATCCCACTCAATAATCAGCATCCTAAGCTATAAAATGACGTTGCAAGTAAATGCAAATAGTCTTACTTGGCGAGCCGAAGCCTTTGAGATCCAGGCAGGAAGCAAACATGGAGTATTATTCAGTGCATCATATGATGTCTCTTTTGCCTTCCCACAGTCAACCACAAAAACTACATCATTGATTGTAATGCTAGTCTCAGCCATGTTGGTGGCTAAAACAATTTTTCTTACTCCATCTTCAGGCTTGTTAAATATCAACCTCTGTTAACCAGAACCACAAAAGAAGCATTGGATTACTTTGATCATATGGATTTACTTAATATATGGCATCCAGTAGCATAACAAATATGATAATGAAAATATGGAGCACCAGAATTTTACTTTCATAAGCAAACAGCAAATGTAAAGTTCAAAAGCCTGATCGACGTAACGTATAAAAAATGTAAAATCATGTTCCCCATAAAAAAATCTTTGATTAAAAAAATAAAATAAAAATCTAAATATATGGTGAGCCTAAAGGACACACAATCATAATAAAACACGAGAAAAGTACCTTTTTCGTCCTTAAAAGTACTTTAAGTTATACCTTTTCATCCTTAAACAATTTTTTTTTACTTAAGAATCCCTAACCTAACGTTTTAAGGATTATGTAGTCCGTCCAGTTAACTGTCGTTAATTTTCCCGTTAACTTTGTCTGAGCTGGCACCTACATGGCGTTTCCATCCTACATGGCGATGAAGTGGCAATTTCTTAAATTTACAAGGGCAAAAATATTAAAACTGAAACTATAAGGACTCGGAATTAAAAAAAAAAAAAAAAACAAATCCAGATCTTGTAATTATGTTGGGTTCACTAAATTTCACCCCAAAACACTCTCCCTCTCTTCTCTCTCTCTCCTCTTCTTTACTTTCTCTATAGAAATTCCATTTTCTTGGAACCCAACGAACGAAACGAACATTCTTGTTGAATTGGGACTCAGGGTTTACAGGATACGATGGGCGCTGGTTGAATTGATCGGGTCTTCTCCGAGTAAGAGGAGATTCTTCTTTCCATTCTTGTTGTTGTTCAGGAAGTGGGGAAGGGTCTTTGGGTTTGACCGGGTAGGAAACGGGTTGAACTTGTACGAGTGGGGGTTTTGGAGTCGAATTGTTGAATTGAGTAACTTGGGTAGATTGAGGAGGTGAAGAATCTGATGATGATGATGAACAGAGAGATCGATTGAGGTATGGAAATGAAGGGTTTGGGGAGGAGTTGAAACGAAATAAGAGGGAGAAGCGAGAAGGGGTTGTTCTGGAGAAGCAATGGCGGCGAGCGTGGTTGAGAATGGCGGCCATTAATGAGGTGATCGGAGAAAATGGTTGGGAGTGGGGGTTTAGGAGGTTGAAGACGGAGGAGGGTTTTGGGGTTTTGGGTTTGGACTATATGTGGGCTTATGTTCATTCAGATCTGGGCAAAGAAAATAAGGAAGGCGGTGGTTGGTGGGTGGCAATGGCGGTGATTGTGGTGGTGGTAGTGATGAGGCAGTGGTGGCGGTGATGGTGTGGCTGAATGTCAATGGGTTTCTTGAGTTCATAAAGCTTAATAAAATTTATAAAAATTGTCATTGTATTTAAATTAATATATAATTTTAATATAAATTTTAGTTTTTTTAACAAATTGTTATAAATATTCTTTCCTAAAATCATATTAATACAAATATTTGTTAAAAAAATTATTGTTTTATGTAAAACTATTTTTTTTTCATTTTTAATTGTTATTATAATTATAAATTTTGGTTTTTATTTTTTTAATTTTGAGTCCTTATAGTTTCAGTTTTAACATTTTTGTCCTTGTAAATTTAACTATGCAATGAAATTGCCACTTCATCGCCATGTAGGATGGAAGACGCCATGTAGGTGCCAGCTCAGACAAAGTTAACGGGGAAATTAACGCCAGTTAACTGGACGGACTACATAATCCTTAAAACGTTAGGTCAGGGATTCTTAAGTAAAAAAAATTGTTTAAGGACGAAAAGGTATAACTTAAAGTACTTTAAGGACGAAAAAGGTACTTTTCTCAATAAAACACTAAATACTTGAAGCAAACTGTAGCTCAACCAAACTCTTTGTCAGAAAGAGTAAATTCCCCTAACATAGTCTAATTAGTGAAGAATCAAACTCTTGGCAAGACGCATACATCAGAAGCTCCTTAATAGTAAGATAGCCAGTCTCCAAAACATGTCCATTTAATAATAACAGATATATGCTGCAGCAATTATGCAACAGACAATAAAGAGGAAAAATTACCTGTTCTGAGCTGGCCATAGAACCATGGCATGCAAGCAGTAAGACTTTGCTCGGATCACCTAACAGGGGATGACATTGGAGCTGATCTTTCAGAGAGTTTATGTCATCCCAACCAGTCATAAACACCAAAATAGCACCAGGCCTTTCTTTTCTACATAAGTGACAAAGCACATGCTCAATGAGATTGAACCCAATTAAATCAGGGTTCCAACAGGACATTGAGTCCCTAGTCCGCAAATTATACTCTCTAAAGTCAGATGTTTCAAATGCTTCCTGTTCCAGTGCACAAGATTTGAGTATGAGTTACAGTAAATCAAAACCATGGGACAAGAACCTAACAAAAACCTGTACCTCAACAGATGAAGCGATTTGGCTCTTCCTTTTCTTGATAGTTTGTTTCTGCGTTTTCCACATCTTTTCTTGACCATAATTATCAATTTGATTATATGTAGTTAACCTATACCCAGTTATCTCTAAGATATTCTCCAGAAAATGACTTCGGACTGGGTATGTGAAACCCTGGCAACAAAATCTTATCAGTCCCAAAATGCACGGAGTCCATAATATGTTCATCTCTAAATTTGGTTTTCTGGAACGTAAGTGTACTATGGTTTATGCAAATGCATTTTCGCAAGGGCAGACTTCTTTCTAAAACTCATCCACAAACACACCTGTAAGGAAAAATATACCCCCTCTGTCCCAAAACAAATATATACTCCCTCCGTCCCACGTGAATAGACACCAAAAATCTTGGCACAATAACTAAGGAAAATGAATATAATAATGAAAATGTGTGGTAGGAAATGAAGAGAGAGAATGAGTGGAGTTGGTTGAATAAATTGTGTGGTAGGAAATGAAGAGAGAGAATGAGTGGGTGGGGTAGGATGAATATAAAATAATAAATTCTTTTCCATTTTGGGCGGTGTCTATTCACGTGGGACGTCCCAAAAAGGAAATAAGTGTCTATTCACGTGTGACGGAGGGAGTATGTGTGTGTGTGTGTGTGTGTTTCATTTCCCTTTTTGAAAGTCAACCTGGTACAATATCAAATCATTACTTGACACACTTATTATTATGTCACACTTTTCTTTTTAGTCCATCCCAAAATAAATGTCACATATTTAAATACGGAAGCAATCTTAGTGCATTTTTCCATGTTATAATCACTATACAAATAAATAAAACACACTCCTTAAAAACGTTGACAAGTTAAATGTGACATTTATTTTGGGACGGAGGGAGTATTAGGCAATAATGTTTCAATCAATGATGCACCATTAAATATGCAATTAATATCAATTTTATAAAACCTCATAAAGATAACTAAATTTTCAGATTTTTTTGTTAAAGTTCCTTCAAGTTAACCAAACAAAGTCAAAATGAGACTATTTTTTAAGGATACAGGGTTTATTATAAAGTAAGATAACTTGTTATGACCTTTTCAAGATCATTTAACGAGAAAAGTGGCATCTGAGTATAAATAATACTCCCTCCGTCCCACCAAAACTGATACCAAATTTTTGGGCACGCGTATTAAGGAAAAGTAAGAGAGAGAAAAAGTGAAAGAAAATGTTGTGAGTATGAAGAATTAAATAGGAGAGAGAATGAGTGGGAGGAATAGTTAGGAGAGAGAATGTTGTGAGTGTAAAAGTGAAATAGGAGAGAGAATGAGTGGGGTAAATAGTGAAGATTCCCTTGCCATTTTGGGAAGTATCAGTTTTGGTGGGACGGACCAAAAAGGAAATAATTATCAGTTTTGGTGGGACGGAGGGAGTATGTTTTCATAGTCATCTTCACTGCATTAACATCACAAGTGATTATAGTGAAGAACACAGTAACATTTTCAATTACGAAATATGCAGTTCTAAGCAAGAATATCACAACTATCAGAAGTGATTACGGACTCGTACAAATTGGGGAGAGATCCCTATATCAAGGTGACTGTTTCCTTGTTAGAAAAACTAGAAGTGAGTAGCCACAGGTAGCAGGTTATGGTACACAGCATTCTACACTTACAGGAATGTGAAGCGTGGGAGCACCACCAAAGTAGGAAGAAAAAAGCTCAGCATTTAAAGTTGCACTCATCAAAACTAGCTTCAATTCCGGTCGTTGAGGAAGGAGCTCCTTAAGGACAATTAGGAGAAAATCTGACATGAAACCAAGCCTGGTAAGGAAACACGTGTGAAATACAAAATAGAATCATTCACTAGTCCAATAGTTACCTTCGTTCATCCCACGTTCATGGATCTCATCAACTATAACATGAGTTACACCTCTCAACTTTCTGTCAACAAGTAATCGTCTTAACAAAATGCCAGTAGTGCAGAACAGCAGGCGGGTATCCCTCCCCTTGATTCCCTCTAGCCGAACTTTATAACCAACCTTAAATAGGAAAGGAAACGCAAATAAAAAGGCTCTTTATTTTATTGGAAAATTGACAGCTAAAATCTCGCAAGTAATGTTCTAGTTAAGACAGAACTTACAGATTCTCCCATGTTCTCCCCCCGCTCAGAAGCAACTCTTTCAGCAACGGACATAGCAGATATTCGTCTGGGCTGAGTACAAATTATACTGCAAAGAGCTCCACGACCAGCTTCAGTCTCAGACTCTAAAATGTACTGAGGAAGTTGCGTGGTTTTACCACAACCAGTCTCACCAGACACAACGATAACCTGCAAAAACATAAAAAAAAAAACAGTTTATATGCATGACTTTAAAAGGACAATCCAAATCATTCAGGGCTTTCCTTGCACATGCATTTGACCCTGACAACAAAAAGTAACATAAATTATTTACATACAGAATCAACTGAATTTGGGTAAGACCTGAAGTAATTTAGGAGTTCATTCCTAAACTTTAGCTATGTACATCGGTAAAATAGATTCTAGCTTATATTTGTATTTATCCTAGAATCCAAAGTCTTGAGAATACTCGTTGACTTTCTCTGTTAACATTTGTATTCCTGTATGAGAGTAATACAGCTAAAAACCCAAGCTGAGAGTATCCTACACCAAAACGAACTCAACATCAGGGAGGGACGTCTGTGGAATCTTTTTTTCTTTTTACCTCCTTGATGCATATCTTCAGTAGGAAGTGAGTTCAAGGCACAGATGGTAAGTATACTTTACATATACACACCACTTGGTCATGGGTTCAAGGCATGGTATGGTGGAAGAAGAAAGAGAGAAGTAGGAAGTGAGTTGAGTTTCTAAGAAACTTGAACTGGCATCTAGTACATGTATAATAGAGAAGTTAGATGCATATAAACAATATAATGGTCTATCATAAACTCCCTCCGTCCCATTTGAAGCTTCACTTTTTACCCAAATGGGTGTTCCATTTAAAACTTCACCTTTCCTAAAATGTCAAAAGTTAAATCATTATTATATTATACATGCCCCACTTATCATACTAACACTTAAATTGTGGCCCCACTTATAAATCCCACTCACTTATTCCACTCACAACCCCTTTCCCACTCAATATACTTTTGAATATAAATAATGTTTTCTTAATTTTTTTCCCACAAAAAATGGTAAAGCTTCAAATGGTACGGAGGGAGTATGACTTACCCTTGCAAGTCGAACGAGACAGCAACTTACTAACTGAATGAGAAATTTAAGAGGTGATTGAGGGGGTGTCTAGTTTGATAAAGTTAAATTAACGAAAGATGTATAACAGAAAGTGGCTGCTTTGACACGACAGCGGTCACTGGCTGCATAAGAAAAACCGTAAACGGAAGAAGATCGTACTTGACAAGAGAAGTGCTAATTATATATATTTAGTGTTTGTAAGTAACTTGATTGAATGTGATGTGACGAGGATTTTGTACGAGGAGGTGTGTGTGAATTGCAAGCTTTCTAATGAGTGTCATGATCATTTATTTCTTCATTGTACTGTTTCTCGCTATCTTTGGAATCAACTATTTGATGTGACTGGAGAAAATTGGATGTGCCCTAGTTCCTTGAACTCCTTTTTTGCTTACTCAGTTTCGGAGCTTGGGGCGAGACAAGTATGCAGTTCAATTGTGGGATTGTGGCGTTTCAGCTATTTTGTGGTGTTTATGGATCGAGAGGAATAACAGTATTTTTAGGAATCATCATCTTCTGAGTCATTTGATATGGGAGAGAGTGGTTTCTACAACTTCTCTTTGGGCGTCTACCAATGGTGCTTTTAGAAGATTGTCGATATCGGTTTTGAAACGGGATCGCTCAGCTGCAATTGTTTAGATTTTGATTGTTACAGATGCTTTTTCTTTATGGACAGCTTGTCCATATAATGCCAAGAATTTCACTCATTTACCCTGTCAAAAGGAAATAGTTGGCTTTCCAATTGAAACATATGGAAGCTTAATGGGAAGATTACAAGCATTGAAGGTATACTGGGTCAACTTAAAAGCGACCACGTCGAATTGAGTTAAGTATCAATCATCCATTTGAGAAAAAATCAATGTTTTCTAGACCTTTGTAGTACTGCCCCGAAGAGAACACACCCTTGACCAAACGGACACATGCCATGGAAGTAGTCACAAGAAGTCATACTCATGCTGACATCATTTCCTTTTTCTAAAAAGACTAATTAAGTATATGTAAGGATTTAGCAGGTAACCAATTGAAAACAACCATGCACACATAGACTACCTGATTTTGTGAAATGGCACTTAAAAATGCTTCTTTTTCTTTATATGCAGGAAGACTTCTGCGAAGCTCTTGCATTTTTTTGCCTTCATCAGATTCCTATAGAAAGATATATGGATGTCAAAACAAAGATTTGCAGGTATAAGACTATCAAATGTACAAGCATATCCAAGAACAGTACGCATATTGGTGCAATGATAATAAAACAAAAAACTGAATATTTGTTGGTCATAGAAAACAAGCCAAGTTTTCTCCATCATTCCAACATGGAGACATCTATCCGGTTAGAGGTAAGATATTCCAGGCCAACACCCGAACGCCCTTGGCAACTCTAATCAGTAAGCAGAACCACGATTTGAACCAAACAGGACCACAGCATATCGTGTTCTAGACTTTAAAGTTCCCAGGAGTTGTTTGTGCTTATACCATGCAAAAAATACAGCATTGCCTTGTAACACAGAAGACCAAAAATAACACTCCCTCCGTCACACAATGTTAGTCCCAATTTCCATTTTTGTTTGTCCCAATGCGTTAGTCCCATTTCCTAAATTAAGGGATTAAAACCAATGAATATCCAAAACTACACTGTGATAAAATTAGGAAACAACACATTAGTGCTGTTTACTCAAAGAATAATAAGTGGAGCTCATTAAGGATAGCATTAGAAATACAAAATATCGTTCTTAAAATCTTTGAATAGTTAAATGGGACTATCATTATGGGACGGAGGGAGTAATTACTAAAGCAAGTAAAATTCAATCCTGGTGTTCATAATCAAGTACAAGTCAATTCAGGGTTCTCTGAGAATTTGGGTTAGCTAATTACATTAGAACATGACAACAATATAAGCAAAAACCTTCAATACGAATCCCACTCTTCGTTCATTAGCAATCTAAAAGCACACCTATAAATCCCTAATAGTCTTGGCCTTTGGAGACACAACATCCATGTATTTTGTTTTTTGTTCTCTGCAGATGGACCTCTTGTTCATCTGATTGTATCTTATTAATACAATTCTATTTTCCTATAAATAAATAAAAAAAAATCAAAACCAAAGGTGAACAAAGTGGGTGCAAGATAATATTTACACAGCAGTAAAATATTTACATTTTCTCCTTCATCAAAATATGAGGCATAAAATATACTCACTAGACCACTTAAAGTGGCCTGGAGAGTTCTGAAAATAAGCAAAACATGAATACAAAGTGAAACAGGTACGGAGTAATTCCGTTTCGGGCCTGGCCATGGCAAACAGGATATGTACCAATGGGCGCGCACTGAAAATAGTTAAGACACAGCATGCTTAGTTGTCAAAAGTCCTCATTTCAATTTCAATGGCTTATGATACATGCATGAACAATAATCCAACAGCGACCTTCTCCAAAGAGACTTGACTATTATCCACTAAAAAGAGACAGAGAAAGAGAAAGAGAGGACAAAAGTTCTCTATTTGGATCAAGATTAATTATCGCCAAGAACCTTCAACTACTGACTGATGATTATTGTGACGACAGAATGGAAAGAGCGAAAAAGTCCGATAAAAATTAAAAAATGCTGGGATTAAATTTTTGATAAAAAGGGTTTGAAAAACTAACATCTACTGAATATTGATTACTGAATTATATAAAGAGGCATTGAGCACTTAGATCACAAAGAAAAATGAAACTGTGCAAGTGGGATTTCTCAACATCACAAGTCAAACTCAAGAGATAGGAATCACCAGATTCGAACAACTACTTTGAATTAGAAAAAATGATTAGATAAATGAAACAATCCATCAAGAAGATAAAACTATCTAATACATCAGGGAGAGATAAACCTGCCAAGCTTGCTGATTATCACGCAGCTGCAAGCTCTTCTGATTAAGGATTCTTTCAGCAACAACGCTTAATCTGGGCTCCTCTTGCTCATAGAGTCCTCTATCAGTAACAAGATCGTCACGGGGGTTTGATCTTGAAACGGCACTGTTTGACAGACCCTCCATATCTTTAGACTTCTTAGAAAGGTATGCTCTGAGATGAGTGTCAACCCGACCTCTTAATCCAGAAGGTAAGACTACCTACAGAGACACATAACATGTGAGCTATTTTTTGATAGAAGAAGCAACTGTAATTGGGAAAGAAAGAATATGCAATCCTGCAGGAGGATAAGATGACAATCATAAAATCTGAATCAAGTAATTCGAAAACGAAAACGTAAATAAGATTTGATAAGAAAAAATCTCATGATAAGAGATGAAGAATGGGAAGAAAGGTTTCTGAAGATGTGCAACAACAAAAAAAAAATACAAGACCAAAAAGAACAGATACTACATTTCATTCTGCAACTTTTCTTTTCTCTTTTGATAGACTGCTTATCCATTTATACGTACATTCCTTCTCATTTCTAATGCACGGCAATTAGGCCGGCATTGCTTTACGGCACCGAATGTTGGGCCGTGAAACAGTGTCACGTGCATAAGATGAATGTGGCGGAGATGCGTATGCTTCGATGGATGTGCGGTCATACAAGAAAGGATCGGTTGGGGAATGAGGTGATCAGAGGTAAAGTAGGAGTTGCGCCCATTGAGGATAAAATGAAGGAAAATCGTCTACGGTGGTTTGGACATGTGAGAAGGAGACCGAGTCATGCACCGGTTATGAGGCCGGAACAGTGGAGAAATGATAAAATGGCGAGGGGTAGGGGAAGACCCAAACAAACTTGGATTAGAGTAATTGAAAATGATATGAATTTACTTGGAGTGGATGAAAGTATGGTGTTGAAGAGGCCGGAGTGGAGGGCAAAAATCCATGTGGGGGGTTGATTTTTTTTTATTTTTTATTTTTTATTTATTTATTTTTATTTTTTTATTTTTATTTTTTTTTTTTTTTTTTATACTCCCTCCGTTCCATGTGATTACAAACCATTTTTCCGGGCACATTAATTAAGAAATATTATTAAGATAATGAAAATGTGTGGTAGGAAATGAAGAGAGAGAATGAGTGGAGTTGGTTGAATAAATTGTGTGGTAGGAAATGAAGAGAGAGAATGAGTGGGTGGGGTAGAGTGAATATAAAATAATAAATTTATTTCCATTTTGGGCAGTTTGTATTCACGTGGGACGGACCAAAAAGGAAATAAGTTTGTATTTACGTGGGACGGAGGGAGTATTTTTTTTATTTTTTTAATTTAATTTAATTTTTTTATTTATTTTTTTCACGATAACATATGAGGATTCATGTTAGCCGACCCCAAATTATTTTGGGACTAAGGCTTTGTTGTTGTTGTTGTACACAACACTCTCCAATGGGCACAGCTATCACTTGCTTACATAATAACCTTTTTATACCTACTCCAGTGTACTAAGGTACACTTTTGTGATACTCCATCAATTAAGTAAGAGTTATGCAGAAAGATAAAAGTTACAGGGGCAGAGAAACTTATGGGATAGAATATCCAAGAATTTGGGATCCAAGATTTAAGGAACTTATGGTTTGGAGGTCAGTCTAGCCTCTTTTTATTTATACATAGATCCATATACGTTAATCATTTATGTGTTCAAAAGAAGACAAGAACTCTGAGAGGCCTTTGTGTTGAGAAAGAGGCAACCACGCACAAATTTTTGATCAATTAGAGTGGTTCTGCCATATGAATTTGCTTTACTGTTCTAGAAATGTTCGAAACGATACCGTAAGAGGAGAATTTAGAAGTTTTGCAAACCCCATATCATTAATTGCAATCCTAAGGGTATAATTTCCCCAAACAAAATCTTTAAATTGTTATTGACTTAAATTCCTTTCTGAAATGCTCGTACCTCTAAGCAAAGGATTCCAAAATAACAAGTTTCATATCTATTTCAGGCTCAAATTTTTGCCATATCCATTATCCCAATCCATTGTTGTTCGTTATCTACACATAAAACGAGCAACGGATATGCATATCAATAGTATGAAGTCAGAGTAAATACCTCTCTTTGCGGACGCTTAACATCGAGGTCAGATCTGTAATTTGGCAATGGGACCTTACTGAACACAACTACTTTTGCATACTGACGGCTGCAAAGACAGTTATATTCAGTAAATACAGCAGTCACGGTAGAAAAGAAGAACAGAAATTAGAGATTAGCATAAGATACCTATGTAAACCCATTCTGGTTGCCATCATTGAAAGCTGCTCAAAATCTCGCCTGTCTTTCCTTTCCTGTGAAGCCACTTCCTGCTCATCTTTGTTGCGTAGAAGCATTGTTAACTTCCAATTCCACTCTTCAATATTTTCAACGGATGAAGTGCCCTGGTAATTTCCAAAATGTCAGAAAACATTGGATGTGTCACCAAATAAAATAAATGCAGTTGTTACCAGAATGCCAAAGGCAAGGGAAGCAATCAATACACTTGCATTAAAAGTTACATAATAGTACAACAATAGAACATCTTCAGTTTATGAGTCAAAATGAAGAAGGAAACCATGTATAGTGGCAAAGTCATAAAGCATACAGATACTGGATGAAGACCATTGAAATTTTTAATCAACTCAATGAAGAGGGAAATCATTAAAAAGAAAAAAGTTGATGATGCTAGTTTCTAAGTTCTTCCTCCGTTCAAAAATGAGTGTCCAATTTCTAGTGAAGTTACGTAATTAGCCTTTATCATTTATGATGTCCTAATTAGCACTTGCGATAATATAATATGAACATTAAAGGGTGCTTATGCATGTGCTACTAAAAGAGCTTAAGAATCAACTTCCTTAAGGACACTCCGTTTAGGAGAGAGAGAGAGCAAATGTTAATGGTTTTTGTTTTAAATAACCACTTGCTATGAAGTAATGTTCTTGTAAATCTGTATCACTTGTAATTCAAACTTAATCATATAACTTAAGTCATCATAACAAAGAACTTTCCTAAATGCTTACTTTTATCAAGGAAAGTTGAGAAAAAAAAATGAGCACACACCCAAAATAATACTAATAATGATCATTTTGTTTCACACCTGATCACATATCAAAAGTACAAGAAACATACTCTCAAGTATCCCTCCGTCCGACCTCAAATTGCAAAAAAAATCATTTTAAGTGTCGCATTAGAAATTGCAAAAATCTACAAATGGAATATTTTAATATTTTTTAATTAGTGGGATTCACTTATCATACTCACATCAACTAACTTAATATTCCCTACCCCACAAATAATCCCAACCCTACTGACATCAACTTAAGATTATATATATATATATATATATATATATATATATATATATATATATATATATCTCCTTAATTCCCGTGCAGCGACAATTTTTGCAATTTGAGGTGGGATGAAGGGAGTATTCAGGTAACTGAATTTTCATAATTGATTAATTAAATTCAGAATGTGTTCCATACCAAGTGCAACTATCAAGTAATCAGGAAAGTGAATTTTCATAGTTGACAAATTATTCAATTTCAGGCACGTAACATACTCGACAGTCATCCTAAAAAGTTTCCAAAATATTTCATTTCAGATCATCCAACATGCTGGAACATGTCTAGGAATTATATGGCCAAAAGGTAAAATCTTAAAAATAGTTCAGGGGTCAAGCTATATGAAATGATTTCACTGAGCTCCAAAAAACAAACCTTGATTCTTAATTCATGTCTCCGTTTTCTTCAGCATGTGCGTACGCCAGTTGAGATGCCTCAGGCGATATGAGAGGGGCGAGAAAGGGTAAATGGTACCCGTTGAGCGTGTCTTTATCACAGGGTGACTCCATAATATTCTAGGAGGCTTCAGTTAACTCCATTTGAATCTGGGCTGTTTGGGATTTTTCTTTTTTGGATCAGAATGCCCTCAATATCATGATCAAGTTTGAGCTTTCTGGATTCGGTAAAATTAATTATGTTGCTTTGGCTAGAATCTGTGCACAGAGGTGCAAGTGGTATGCAAAACGAAGATCATAATAAACCTGCGGGCTTTCGTGGCTCTCCACAGCCGAAATGGATAGCCAGGTGAACGGGAGGGCAGATATTATGATATACAAGCAAAGATATCCTACACCAGAGTGAAAGCCCACTTTTTGAACTCAGAAAACTGACAAATACAGGGGTCTCTTGATATTACAGATAGATCGTGTTGGCATGCAATGCTTGGAAGAATAACCAAAGATTCAAAACGCAAATATACACCAAACTTCCATGCCTTCCGGTTTGCCTCAACCTGCACAATATGGTGTACATTCTTTTGTGAACGTGTTTAACTCTAATGAACAAGATAGTCCAAAAAGAAAAGTTTGGCTGGAAGTGAAAGTGGGATTTCTAGTCAAGTAATACCATCTACAACGCGATTAGAGATAATGCTCTTATTGACACACATTCTAATAAGCAGGTTGACCTCTTCAACTAAAACGAAACCTATATATGTGGCCGTTATATCTCTTCGTGCAAATATTATCCTTCCCGATTACCATCTGCTTGAATATGATTAGTCCAGAGGCCCTCTCTAACAAAAAGGGGAAGGACATGTCAAGAAATTGTTGAAAGCTATCAAAAGTACATGGAAAGATACGGGTCAAAATTGTTACTGATGGGTGACGGGACTAATATATTAGGCCACTAGGTCATATTTTAACGCTGGTTAGCACAGATGATCTTAGCTTTCTTAGAGCAGTTGATTGTTTGTGAAAAGACTAATCAAAATATTTATTACTCCCTCCGTCCCCAACCTAAATGCATACTTTGACTTTTCACGTAAATTAAGGAGGGAGTATTATATTGAAAGTGTTGTGAGTGTGAAAGTAAAATAGGAGAGAGAATGAGTGGAGGGAATAGTAAATTATAATGGTGTTGTGAGTATTAAAATAATGTAGGAGAGAGAATGAGTGGAGGGAATAGTAAAGATTCCTTTCCATTTTAGGAAATGTGCACGTAGGTTTGAAACGCCTAAAATGGAAAGTGTGCACTTAGGTTGGGGACGGAGGGAGTATAATCTAATTAAAACTCATTGACGAGGTTGGGATAGAAAATGTGACGTAAATGATTACTGATAATGGTAATGCCACAGACTATATTGTTAATGGTCAACTAACTGAAGGGAAGTTCCTAGTATATGGATCTCATATGTTATGCATTATCCTTGGTCTTCCTACGAAGAATACTGCGGGAAAGAATGTTGTAAACAATCATAACTTCTGTTTAATGTATTTGGGTCTCAGTTATTTCCAGAAATGTTTCACATTCAGAAATGTTTAACATGAGTCATTCCATGAGGCCTTTCCAATGGGTATTTAAGTTGCTTTTAATTGATGATATTTACTTGGCGTCAGTGATTGTAATGCTTAAACTGTGGAAGCTCATTTAAAGCGGCCTTCAATCTTTGATCATTTGTGATAAATGGGCTAGCTGTAGGAAGAATGAAGGTGCTTGAAGTGTTCTAAAATACCCCGCCTAAGGGCGCCTAGGCCCTGCCTAGGCGCTAGGCCCCTCTCCAACGCCTAGTTCTAAGCCCTGCCTAGGTCCCGACTAATCCCGACTAGTCCCTGCCTAAGCGCTAGGCCCAGCTCCGCCGCCTAGCATCCGCCTAGCGCTTTTTAGAACCTTGGCTTGAAGTCAATTTTGTGAGAGAGAAAAAAGTGTAAGATAACATAAGCTAAGATCAGCTCAACTGTAATGTTACCTCCACGAAGGAGGGGGTCATGATATGATACGATGACTGCAAAAGAGAGTAGAATATCTAAACATGAATAAGCAAGAAGATGAACAATCCACATTCTACCAAGAGCTATATTATTTACAAGTGGATGTTATACTGATAATGGAGGTATGCAATAGATGTGGAGACTTCAATTGAACAGGGGTAAGATCAAGATTAATGAGATAGAGATGCTCTGTTATTTGATGGTTAGAAATTGGATTGCCTAAGCTTACAAAGTTTATTTTCTCTCTTAAGAATTATAAAGAATAATGTAGACAACAACTTATGCTGCGTGTCCTAAATGATAGGTTATTATCCTGATTTACTTAACTATTTCATTTGAAAGAAGAAGGATTTTGTACTATTGAAAGAACACAGCTATAAGATAGTGGATAGGAAATTTACCCAGAGAGTTGAAAACAATCAAACCTGCCCTCAATAACCCATGCCCAAAGAGAACAAAACGAAAAAGAAAACCCACATTATTAAACAGGCTCTCTCCAACAATATACTTATAGTAAAATATAAGAGTGTGTGTATGGCTATAAGGTCACGGGTTCGAACCTTGGCGAACAGCCTCTTGGCAATTGTCAGGGGAAGGCTCTAGCAAATGGTTCCCTCTCCCAACCCCCCGTCATGGGAGCGCTGCGCACCGGGTTTGCCCCGCAGATGGCCGCGTGCATGCATAATGTGCCTCGATGCTAGAACTTTAAGAAAAAACTCTAACCGGTTCAAAAACTTATACTAGAGTGTGTATGGGAGTGGTGTTGTGTTGACACGGACAAGTCAAGTCAAAGAAATCTTTCTCCCACAGGGAACTGAATACTCAGCTAAATCATTTTATGCACTTCGATAAAGGAACTAGTGTAGGGGGGAGAAGGATGGCACCTAATGTTTAGTAAATTCTACCAAGGTAACTACAACAGTCAATCTTCTAATTCATTCATTTCTCTGTCACATAATACGTGTCTCAATTGACTTGTCAAACTATTCAAGGAGCGTGCTTTACGTGTTTGAACATTGCTTGTACCATGGTAAACTACAATAGGACTATTTCCTTATTTAGAAATATGACACGTACTTTACATGGGACGGGGGAGCATAAAATAGACAAGTGGATCCTGTAACTTGCAGTTACCTCTTCCCTACCTTTAATCCACCTCTTCCCTACCTTTAATCCATGAAGGCACAGCACCTAGTATGTAAATCTCCACTTAACATAATTGCTATCTATCTTTACACAGATTGCTACACACAACTCAACCCACCACCCAAATCCGTAGGGATGACATCTAATTAATAGTGATAAATCATTAGTAAATAGTCTTTTTGGAAATTTTTGTTGCTTAATGTGATTCTATTCTCTGTTTTGAGTTCCTTATACTCATCATGCCTAGCATCGAATAGAATGGATATTCCCCTTATCAATATTGCAAATCAATGATAGTAGCTTATTAGGGTATTTCTTTGGTACTCTTGTGTTATGCAGAATCATTGTGGAAGGCTTGGGATTTTATTTAGAGTTGGGACTACCAATACATCAAATCAATCCCAATTTGTAGCGATTCTTCGGGACCAAACAGAACCCCCATCCATAACCATAAAAGAAAAAGATCAGATCTTTGTTGCCGAATATCATTCCTTAATTCATAAGTTAAGAGACCAAATTAGAACTTCTAGAGTGGCAACATTTTCCAAGATTAATGAGATAGAGATGCTCTATTATTTTGATGGTTAGAAATTGGATTGTCTAAGCTTAACAAGTTTATTTTATCTTGAACTACAAAAAAAAAATGTATGACCTACACCTTATGCTGCTTGTCCTAGATAGGTTATTTTATCCTGATTTATTTACTTATTTCATTTGAAAGAAGAAGGATTTTGTACTAGTGAAAGAACGCATCGTACGAGATAGTGGATAGGATATCCACCTAGGTCGGGAGTTGAAAACAATCAAACCAGCCCTCAATACCCATGCCAAAAGATAACAAAACGAAAAAGAGAACTCCTTCCTTACTAAACATACTCTCCATCAATATATGAAGTAAAATACACTTCATACAGACAGATGCGCATGCGCAATGTGTCCCTATGCTATAACTTATAGAAACAAATAGGAGTAGTGTTGTGTCAGCAAGGACAAGTCAAGTTAAGGAAACTTATTCCCACGGGGTACTGGATACCAGCTAAATCATTCTATCTGGTTCGATAAAGGGAAGAGTGTTGGGGGAGAAGGATGGCACCTAATGTTAAGTACATTCTACCAAGGTAAGTACGACTATAAATCTTCTAATCGATTCACACTCTCTGTTCCATAATAAGTGTCACAATTGATTTGTCAATTATTCAAGCAGAGTGCTTTATGTGTTTGTACATTGTTTGTACCATGATTAAATTTGACTCAGACTATTTAGTTAATAGTAATATGAAAATTAGTTATATGGGACGGAGGGAGTATAAAATAGATTAAGGGGATCCTGTAACTTGCAGTAAGCTCCCATTTTCGGAGAGCTCACTGGTAGTCCGAGCGGGGCTCCCCACATCTTCCACACACAGCCAAACAAGGGAAACATCTCATTTAATTATCATTAATAAACTACGTCCCTACTTGTAGTCCAGGAAGGCATAGCACCTATTATGTAAAACTCAACTTAACATACTCCCTCCGTTCCACACGACAGTTTAAAAAATGAGTGGGTTCAAGAATTAAGAAAAAGTTGATGTGTTGTGAGTGTAGATAGTTAGGTAGGAGAGAGAAAGTGGGGTGGGGAAAAGTTAGTGGATTATTGTTGTGAGTATGATATGTGGAGCGCACAAATAAAGAAGTAATAAAAACTTTCCATTTTGGGATTTTGAACTTTCGAGTGTGACAACCTTTTGGGAAATTTTGAGCTTTATGATGGGATGGAGGGAGTAATTGCTATCTATCTTTACATAAATTGCTACACACAGCTCAACCCACCACCCAAATCTGTAAGGATATCGTGTAATTTAATTTAATGATAAATCATTAGTAATTAGCTTATTGGAGATTATTCGCTGTTTACTGATACTCTAGTCTAGTAGCTTACTAGGGTATTTATTTGGTACTAGTGTCATGCAAAATCATTGTGGAAGGCTTGGGATTTTATTTAGAGTTGGGACTACAAAAATTGGCAATAAATCATATTGATTCCGAGTTAATGTTGTAGTGATTCTTCACGATCAAACAGAGCCCATCCATAAGCATAAAAGAAAAAGATCAAAACTTTGTCACCGAATGACATTCCATATTTCATTTGTTAAGAGACCTAATTAGAACATCTAGTGTGGCAACATTTTCCAAACAAACACCCTAGTTGATTTCTAGTTTCTTCAAATCTATAATAGCTCATAAAGGCCATAATTCCACTCCTGGTGTTCGAAAATTGATAGAATTAATTGAATATAATAGCACTTAAAAAACAAAAACTCAATCAGACAATTGAAATAAGAAATGAGAATATAATAGAACTGACCAACTGTTGCTGAGACGACGAGTAGACTTCGCGGTCCGATTCTTCCTCAGAACCATACTCATCATATGCATACTTCCCATAAGGCAACCTCTGCTGATAAACATACCCCAAATTATAATCATTTCTCCGGTGCTTAAGCGCGTAATTATTCGAAGAAACTCGTGTGGAAGAGGATGAAGCCCCGGACCGGGCGGAGATAAAGGTGGGCGGCAACGGCGGTGGACGGAGGAAGAGGAACCGTTTGCTGTGCAAATTAGAGGTGGTACGGCGGAATTGAAGGATAACTGCGACGGTGGTGGTTGAAGGGTGTTTCAGAGACATTGTTCGGAGGTAGTTGTGGAGGAAGACGGCTGAGTACGGCATGGTTTTGGTTGGAAATTGGGTTTCAATTTGACATTTTTACGGGGTTTTAGAATAAACTGGGGTTTTGGAGGGGAGGTAGAGAAGAAAGGACCCACTCATCTCACTCTCTCGATACTATTTCTTGGGGTTAGATTGAAGTGATTTTACTTTAGATGCATTTACCGGTGAATTTTATTTGCAAGGCATGAAAAATGCAAGGTACATGGAAATGACGAAAATGTCCATTTATATATAATTTTTTTTTTTCATTCCTCTCATTCCCTCCAACCGTTCAAGCTTCTCTTCTCTCTCTCGTACACACGAACGACGATGAAGGACGAACGAACGACGCTACAACAATGGTGAAGATGAAAATTCCGGCAGTTAAGTCCGGCGCTTCCGCCGCTGCTACCGTCGCTGTCATGGCCGCCGGAACATTATCTACCACGGTGCCTGTAAAGAAGGTAATCCCTCCCTCCCTGGCCTCGATTTTATGGAGTTTAGGTCAAAGAGAGTATCATTATTATTCAAAAATTAGTTTGATGAACTGGGTTATAAAATGAGATGTTATGAACTGGGTTTGAATGTGTTGTTTCCATTGATGAAGATGAACTGGGTTTGAAATTGTATTGCGAAATATGTTTCTGGAATGTGATTGTTTCGTATAATTTTACACGTGCTATTTCACAACATTTCGTGTAAAATTATACGAACTGGTTCCAAGATTTTCGTGTATAGTCACACGAAACACAATGAACAATGTTTAGATTGTTTCGTATGCCTATACACGAAACTGGTCCTTCTATCTCGTATGAAAATTACACGAAATTTTTCTTAGCAATTCGTGTATAGGCATACGAAATGAACTAAACATTATTCCATTGTGTTTCGTATGCCTATACACGAAATGATTCCATATGATTCGTATGAATATACACGAAATAATTGATACAATTCGTGTATAGGCACACGAAATGTGATATGTGAACCGAAAATAGAACCAAAAATTGTAGATTGATGATCTGTCAGAGATTGTTTTTATCACCGTTGTATTTAACTATCTTATTAAAAAATTGTAGGGACGTGAACGTATGATCGCGTCTAACAGAAGAGGAAGGCCGAGGAGGCAAAGAACGAAATCTCCGTACGCAAAGAAAAGAAACATGACAGGCATGATTTGGTTGATGAGAGTTCCGAGGATGATGATGAGACGGGTATTCCCGAGGAGGTCTTAGTTTCGACTACGATGAGGAGGAGGAGGAGGAGGAGGAGGGGGAGGAGGAGGCGGAGGAGCAGGGAGAGGCGGCGGAGGAGGAGGAGGCGGCGGAGGAGGAGGTGGCGGAGGAGGAGGAGGAGGAGGAGGCGGAGGCGGAGAGACGTGATGTTAGACCATTGAGGCACAGGAGGAGGAGGGGTCGGGATGTGGCTAGAGGGCGTGGACGGAGGAGGAGGCAGGCGCGGGTGCGCGGTGAGGAGGAGCCACCATCACGGCAGATTGCGAGCGACCCAGCGGCGCCCGAGGTTTGTGATTTGTTATACGGGTTCGGTCATCACCGAGCCCGAGAGATTTGGGCAACCCCACTCATCGGTGGTGAAGTTCCATACCAGACAGCAGCATCTCGATAGGTAAGCGATTTGTTTACAAAAATAAACTTTGACGAAACATTGGTTTTAATGTAATCATTATTGTGAAATTCTAAAAATTGTTATTGATAAATCTTTAAACAGGTTCTCAGCGTGATAGACCGGCCGAGGATGATCGAGCATGGTTGATCGCAGCCGATGCTACGGTATCCATCACCCGCATGATACCACCATTCGCCTGACTAGCTCTGGCTGGCCGCCGACGGCATTCAGGGAAGCAGTGGTCTCCCCGAGACTAACACGTTTCACATGCCGTGGGGAGATGACGATTACGATGCATGACGTCACTCATATTCTAGGTATATTGTTGTTATATTTTTCATTTTCAATATGTAGAGCTTTGGTTGGATCGCATTTGACATATTCTTCATTTACAATTTATAGGTGTCACTGTACGGGTTTTTCCTGTTAGGACGGCGGATCTAGCGCCCGACCTACGCCGCATACGAGACACCTCATCGGCTCGAGGGGCACACGTCCTACACATTACGTGAGCTCCGTCTTGCCTTTGAGGCCCGTTCGCATGTCAGATGACCGGCGTGCATCCACTTATCTCCTGTTCCTCTTGGTTGCCGCACTGTTTGTGGACAAGAGTCGGGATAAGATGCTCGCAGCCTTATCTTCCCCCGTGCATGGATCTTGAGAGATTTGGGCGTCTCGCCCGGGGGATCACCTGCTGGCGTACATCTATCGCGAGTTGGGAAAGGCGTCCAGCATTCGGATGCGCGATGGGAGGCCTGTTCGACTCTCCTAGAGGTAATATTTAATATTTATTTATTACTCCTTTTTTTCCCCTAAACAGATGTCTTTTTTGACATATTTCTAAAATACTTTTCGTGCCTGGATATACGAGTACTTCCCGACTTCCGGCGACTTTGAGCCCGGATTGGCAAGTGAGGGGCACCGAGAGCCCTGGAGATGGTCACGCACCGATAGAGCCGGGCAGGAGATGCAAGCATCTGCCGAAGCCTGGCGCACCCTGCATGTGATGTCTCGTTGAGAGGGTGAGCTTTTTATATTTAAATTGTTATTCTCCTCCGTCCCATTGAAAGTATTCTGTTCATGTTTGCTAACAAAGTGAGTTATAGGTATGTTGGACGCCTTATGGTACCGGGGTGGATGCGCTTTATCGGTTTCATACTTCGTAGGTGTTATACACTTCTTAGACATCACCGAGGCGTATATGCCTCGACCGGTGACCAGTGGGTCGCGATCCAAACAGAGGATCCCTAGGATGTCCCTCTTGCCTATTTTGACGTGCATTTTGATAGCCTGGTCAGAAGGGGTACAAGAAGGTGTATGGCGATCGTGATGATGTTTGGGGACGAGTGGATGGAGTACAACATGGAGGCTTACGATCCGGGCTTCGTCGCTTCGGGGGCCATCGGTGACTACATCTCCTCCAAGTGACCTGCACTATATGGAGTGGTTTCGAGCTAGGAGTCATGTTCGGATTAGTAATCCGATACATGAGCCCGCACCTCGACATTCCACATCATCACGGTCATCCGCAGCCACTACCCGCGATCGTAGATAGGCTACTTCCATCGCTCACGGATGACCCGCTACGATGACCTCGTAGCTACCATTGTGCGAATGCACGAGAGTTTAGAATATCACATTTAGTGTCTATCGGTTTAGGATGAGTTTGGGATGATGTGTGGATTATGTATAATCGTATTTTTGAATTATATATTTTGATGTATTTGGGATTATATTTTTTTATGTATGGATTATGTACAATCGTATGGATTATATATTTTGATGTATTTTTGTGAATTTATTTTCACAACCGCTTTCCATATGTTGTCCAAGGTAAATTTTTGTGAATTTTTTTTCAATGTATTTTTACTCGTTCGTACATACAATGCGTCGTACATCATTTCGTGTGGTTATACACGAAATGATTCCTATAGTTTCGTGTATTTTTATACGAACTACTTGTTAATATTTCGTATAAAACTACACGAAAATTGATATATAATTTTAAGCCTATATTTCGTGTGGTTATACACGAAAAAATGTTTATAGTTTCGTGTATGCTCATACGAAATATATGCAATCTTTTTTTAACTCAATTTCCATTTGGATTTTGAGGAAACTCATATAGATGAAAAACATTTTAAATGTCATTTAGAATCTAGAAAAAAATTTTAAATGTCATTTAGAATCTAGAAAAAAATTAAAAAAAATAAACGATGTAGCCGTATACCATTTTTGGCAAGATCGGGACACAGAAAACCCTAAACACCCTAAATAATGGCAAAAATTTGTAACTCAATATCCATTTGGATTTGAGGAAACTCATGTAGATGAAAAACATTTTAAATGTCATTTAGAATCTAGAAAAAAATTAAAAAAAAATAAACAAGGTATCCGTATACCATTTTTGGCAAGATCGGGACATAGAAAACCCTAAAAACCCTAAATAATGGCAAATATTTGTAACTCAATCTCCATTTGGATTTTGAGGAAACTCATGTAGATGAAAAACATTTTAAATGTCATTTAGAATCTAGAAAAAAATTAAAAAAAAATAAACGAGGTAGCCGTATACCATTTTTGGCAAGATCGGGATACAGAAAACCCTAAAAACCCTAAATAATGGCAAATATTTGTAACTCAATCTCCATTTGGATTTTGAGGAAACTCATGTAGATGAAAAACATTTTAAATGTCATTTAGAATCTAGAAAAAAATTAAAAAAAAATAAACGAGGTAGCCGTATACCATTTTTGGCAAGATCGGGACACAGAAAACCCTAAAAATCCTAAATAATGGCAAAAATTTGTAACTCAATCTCCATTTGGATTTTGAGGAAACTCATGTAGATGAAAAACATTTTAAATATCATTTAGAATCTAGAAAAAAATTAAAAAAAAAATAAACGAGGTAGCCGTATACCATTTTTGGCAAGATCGGGACACAGAAAACCCTAAACACCCTAAATAATGGCAAAAATTTATAACTCAATATCCATTTGGATTTTGAGGAAACTCATGTATATGAAAAACATTTTAGATGTCATTTAGAAAAAATAAATAAATGAGGTAGCCGTATACCATTTTTGGCAAGATCGGGACACAGAAACCCTAAAAACCCTAAATAATGGCAAATATTTGTAACTCAATCTCCATTTGGATTTTGAGGAAACTCATGTAGATGAAAAACATTTTAAATTTCATTTAGAATCTAGAAAAAAATTAAAAAAATAAACGAGGTAGCCGTATACCATTTTTGGCAAGATCGGGACACGTAAAACCCTAAACACCCTAAATAATGGCAAAATTTGTAACTCAATATCCATTTGGATTTTGAGGAAACTCATGTAGATGAAAAACATTTTAAATGTCATTTAGAATCTATAAAAAAAAAAAAAAAAAAAAAAAAAAACGAGGTAGCCGTATACCATTTTTGGCAAGATCGGGACACAGAAAACCCTAAACACCCTAAATAATGGCAAATATTTGTAACTCAATATCCATTTGGATTTTGAGGAAACTCATGTAGATGAAAAACATTTTAAATGTCATTTAGAATCTATAAAAAAATTAAAAAAAAATAAACGAGGTAGCCGTATACCATTTTTGGCAAGATCGGGACACAGAAAACCCTAAACACCCTAAATAATGGCAAAAATTTGTAACTCAATATCCATTTGGATTTTGAGGAAACTCATATAGATGAAAAACATTTTAAATTTCATTTAGAATCTAGAAAAAAATTTAAAAAAAATAAACGAGGTAGCCGTATACCATTTTTGGCAAGATCGGGACACAGAAAACCCTAAACACCCTAAATAATGACAAATATTTGCAACTCAATATCAATTTGGATTTTGAGGAAACTCATGTAGATGAAAAACATTTTAAATTTCATTTAGAATCTATAAAAAAAAAAAAAAAAATAAACGAGGTAGCCGTATACCATTTTTGGCAAGATCGGGACACAGAAAACCCTAAAAACCCTAAATAATGGCAAATATTTGTAACTCAATCTCCATTTGGATTTTGAGGAAACTCATGTAGATGAAAAACATTTTAAATGTCATTTAGAATCTAGAAAAAAATTAAAAATAAATAAATGAGGTAGCCGTATACCATTTTTGGCAAGATCGGGACACAGAAAACCCTAAACACCCTAAATAATGGCAAAAATTTGTAACTCAATATCCATTTGGATTTTGAGGAAACTCATGTAGATGAAAAACATTTTAAATGTCATCTAGAATCTAGAAAAAATTAAAAAAATAAATAGATGAAATATATTGCTCAAATTAATTTCGTATGACAATACACGAATTATTGCTTCATATTTCGTGTGTTATTATACGAAAACCTCTTTAGGATTTCGTGTATTATGACACGACAATGCGGAGTTTGTTTCGTGTATTTATACACGAAACGAGTTAAACCAGGAGCTATATTAAACGCCGTCAATCATATTTTCGCCCCAAATAGCCTATTACGAAACGCAACCAGCAGCCCCATTCACCATTCAATAACACACATTATCCAAGTTCTTACAATCATATTATGGATTCCTCACATTGTTTCGATGATATTAACCTTGATGATATAGAATTTATCTTTGAAGAAGAAGACGAAAGGGCACCAAATCAAGATTCTCCACAACCTTCATCACCTTCTCCGCATCAAAATCAAAATCCAAGCTCCAATGAAGTAAGTTCATATGCTACTATCTTATCTTTGTCATATGTGGATTCTATTGGCAATGTTCCATATACACATTAGAATAAAAATGCAATCTTGAAATACACATTCGAATAAAAATCCAATCTTGAAATTTTTGCTTGATTAGTTATTTATGCAACTATAATTTGCAGGGTCAATATCCGGATTTGAGTGATCAATTCACGACATCACAATTATTTGAAAATAGAGATGAACTTCTAAAACACGTACGGAGTATTGCGGCCCTTCAAAATATAACACTTGTTATACAAGATTCGAGAAAGACTAGTGGGAATATCCAAGGCTACGCAAAGATTATATGTCATTTTGGTGGCAAGTATAGGCCTGGCAAATCTAAAAATCAGAGGCTAACTAGCAGCAAGAGGATTGGGTGCAAGTTTGAACGTCGGGCCAAAGATATGGGTGCTGGGTTATGGGGTTATGTTGTCAAGCATGGTTCTCATAATCATGACTTTCCAACATATCCGGAAGGTCATCCGCTCGGGAAATTGTCACAAGATGAGTATGAGGAGGTGTGTACCGCAAGTCAATCGTCCATGCGTCCGAATAACATTCTCACAATGTTAAAGAAGAAGGATAAGAAGAATGTGAGTACTCAGACACACGTCCATATTGCCATCGTGAAGTTCAAAGCAAGGGAACGAGCAGGGAGATCACCGCTGCAACAATTCATGAAATTACTCGACGATAAGCAATATATTGTATTCACGAGGAAAGCCAAGGACAGTGACATCATCGGCGACGTATTCTTCTCTCACCCACTAGCATCGCATATGCTCAACTGCTTTCCATACGTAGTCCAAGGTAAATTTTTGTGAATTTTTTTTCAATGTGTTTTTTACTCTGTTCTATACATACAGTCTGTTCAGACTTCATTTCGTGTAGTTATACACGAAATTTTGCCTACACGTTCGTGTATTTTTATACGAAACATATGTTCATATTTCGTATAAAACTACACAAAAAGTGATATATAATTTTAAGACTATATTTCGTGTGGTAATACACGAAATGGTATCATTTATGTCGTGTAAAAATACACGATATAAAATGTACAATTTCGTATATAAGTACACGAAATGTAATTATGTGACTGTTGTCTGACTCTGTTTCTCTTTAAAATCCTACTAGGTGATTGCACTTACAACACTAACCTCAAGCTATGGGATCGGCCATTCCTACATATTTTGGGATTTACTTCCACGGGGAAGAATTTCACAATTGCATATGCATTTCTCCAAAATGAGAAGACCGATAATTTTGCATGGGCACTCAAGAATTTGCGTAGTCTTTTTCATCCTCCCAACATGCCAACAGTTTTCTTCACTGATCGAGACTTGGCTTTCATTAATGCTGTCCAAGCAGAATTTCCCGAGACCGCACATCATTTGTGTCGAAGGCATATAGAAGTCAATGTTCGAAAGAGGGCGTTGGCTCATACTGGGAACCCGAAATTCGCAAAAGCATTCATGAATAAATTCAATGCAGCAATATCAGCCGCTACTTCCGGAGAATGGAACACCCGTTGGCAACAGTTTTCTAAACGTTTTGCTGCTTATCCTGCTTTATTGAGCTATCTCCGCGATACATGGATTACTCCTGTTGGGTTTTACGGGTCCATGCGCAGCGGAATTAAGCATTAAAACATAAAACCCAAGAAGCCCTAGGATCCGTTCTATACAATTAATTTGAATACCTATGAGATAGAATTAAACCAACCTTGAAACGCTTTCCGGTCTTGAGCTATCGAACGATTTGATTATGTGATATCGAATCACAAACTTCGTTCTTCAACTTGCTTGAACTCTAGGCCTTGATCGATGAACGAGCGAAGACCCTCTTTCGGTATCCACACCTTTGAATGAATCCAAGAACAACTTCTTGATGATTGCTAGATCTAAAACCTTGAAGAATATTGAGAGTATTTTGTTGTGAATTTTGATTGAAAATTTCGGCTGACCTTTTAGGTCTGACAGAACCCTTGTATTTATACTACAATAGTAGGAATACCTCTCCTAATCGTATTAGGAGAGACAGGCTGTCAAACCGCGTACTGGCCTATTATGTCGCGCGGTATATTAAGCCATTGGCTTAATATGTCGCGCGGTACATATAGCCAGATACAGAAACTCTCAACTATTCTTCCTCCGGTTTAACCAATTCATTCTAGTTGTGTGTGACCCAATAGGATTACATTATGTTGGCAATGAGTTCGATCATATCGAACCTCATAAGACATGTTTTAAGCGGACTCTTAGCAAGCGATTATGTCTACCCAAATAATGCAACGTAAGAGTTCACGTTTCCAATGGTGTACTTCCATTTATCCCTTTGTCTCACGATGTTATATTTGAACACAAGTCATGGTCCTTGTCAACTTGTTATTGTTCAATGCTTTCTCGATTCTTGAGTATAATGATAATTCCAATCATATTGGGGTACGGCCATACACTTTCATCATTATCACTCATCGAGGGGCCCAAGCATAACATCTCTCTTCCGAGGGACAAATTCCTTCTTGACTTATCATCCTTCCCATCATGAATCCGATCATGCCAATGATAGTCTTTATAGATATCGTGTTAAGATATCGTTTGACTAAAATCAAACATGACTTTCATCATATGTAAGGTTACGATAATCTTAGGTCTAGGAAATAAATGAAGTAACCGTATGAGATTTAAGTATGACATTTGACCATGACATAAATCTCATGCGGGTCATGTCCAGTCACTTGTTCTCTAACAAGTACCCATAATTTCAATGTGCATCTCTTATGCATATAATCATCACATGATTATCCATTGACAATTATACTAATTATTCTCTTAATAGTTAGGGACGGAGATTATTACAATAAATATGCAAACTATATAATAATCAGGTAATAAACATAAACGATAAAGATGATACATAACGGTTTCCAGTTAAACATAACTAAAGCCTAGGGCATTACACCAACAGTCTCCCACTTGCACTAGGCTCCATTTATGTATCGAATACTCATGGATCTAACATGCCCACCATGCTTCTGCCTATGCGAGGGTCTTTGTAAGTGAGTCCCTTATGTCATCATCGGTTGATACTTTGTATATTTTAACGTCTTCTCATTCTTTATGAATTCCTCGAAGAACGTCTAAGTGAGTGTTTGGATCACTGTTGTGATCTTGGTTCCATTGTTTGCACAAGTGGTACCACTATTGTCATAACAAAAGTTTCACCGATTAGTGATACTTGGAAAAACACTTGAAGTATTTCCAAAATACTAAATGAACTTTTGATCCAAACTGCCTCTTTCAGCTACATCATATGTTGCTAAAGTATGGCCTTAGTAGTAGAATCGGCTACAATTCGCTTGGAACTCTTCCAATCAAAACCGCACCTCTAATAAGCACAAACACAAATCCTAATTGCGATTTTAAAATAACTTTGTTAGTTTGGACGCTAGCACCTATGTAACCCTTACAACAAGATTAACTTCCAATCTTTCAAATCCCAAGAACGTATCATTAGTTCTTCTTAAGTACTTAAGGATCATCTTGACTGCCATCCAATGGTTCTCATCACAGGATCAGATTGGTATCGACTCATCATGCTCAAAGCATATGAGACGTTGGGTCTAGTACAAATTATGGCATACATGACAGATCCAAATGCCGAAGCATATGGAACTTCATTCATTCCCTTTTGCTCATCAATTGTCATAAGACAATGAGTATTGCTTAAGAGAAAATACCATGACCCATTGACAAGCCACTTTTCTTAGACTCTTCTAAGAACCTTGTCAATGTGAACACTTTGACTCAAACCAATTTATCCTTCTAGATCTATCTCTATAGATCTTGATGCCAAGGATGTAAGCGGCTTTACCCATATCTTTCATTGAGAAACCTTTCCTTGACCAAGACTTAACAGTCTTAAGTGTCGGAACTTGTTTTTCAAATGAGTAAGATATTATTGTAATAAACAATAGAAATAATACCATGCTCCCACTGAATTTCATGCATACACAAGGTTCATCTTTGTACTTGATAAAGTCAAACTCTTTGACCAATTCATCAAAACAAAGATTCCAATTCCTTGAAGCTTGCTTCAATCCATCTCATGGATCCTTGCAACATGCATACTTTATTAGAGTTTTTTGGATCGACAAACTATTCGGGTTGTGTACTTTACACATCCTTAATAATCTTTCCATTTAAAGAAAGTCGTTTGACATCCATTTGTCATATCACATAGTCACAATATGCGATTATGGCAATTGAAATTCTAACAGACATCGACATTGTAACTGGCGGAAAAAGTTCAACATAGTCAATACTATGAATTAACCTAAGTCCTTTTGCTACAATCCTTAGTCATGAAAGTATACACCTTCACATCCATGTTGGTCTTTGAAGACCTACTTGCACCCTTTAGTTTTTACACTTTTGGGTGGCCCAATCAAGTTCCAATTAAACTTGATTGTTAAACATGGATTGTAACTTGGATTCCATGGTTCCTAACCATTTATCCAAATTAGGAGAGGACATCGCTTCTTGATAGCAAGTAGGATCGTCATTCTTAATGACTTCCACTTCATCACTTTCCGCAACGAGAAATCACTATTTCTTGAGTTCGGATCGTAACCTATCCAATCTACGATGGACTTGTGCATCTTGAACCGATTTCACAACTCCTTTGTGAACTTGGTTCTGTCTCTACTCTTGGTTCCATATTATTTTCGGGTTCTTGAACTTCTTTCAAGATTAATTTTACTCCCACTAGATTCTTTATTGAGAAACTATTTCTCAAGAAACAAATCGTGTAGAGCAACAAACATTTTGTTCTCTTTGTGATTGTAAAATCAATATCCGAAAATAACCTTGTCAGATTTGGTGCTAACTTATAAGAGACAAGTCTCTTTACATAAGATTCGCAACCCCAAATCTTCATGAAAGACAAACTAAGTTTTCTTCCATGCCACATCTCATGTGGGGCCTTAGGAACCGATTTAGTAGGGACTCGATTCAGTGTAACCGCATTATTTCTAATGCATATCCTCAAAAGGAAATAGGAAATAGGAAAGTCTGATTGACACATCATCGAACGAACCATGTCCTACAAGGTTCAATTCCTCCTTTCAGACACACCATACAATGTGGTGTTCCGGTTGGAGTCAACTTTGAAACGATTTCATAGTTTTGAGATGATTGTCAAACTCTTGGCTCAAATATTCATTACCTCGATCCAATCGAAGTACTTAATAGTTTTGCCAAGTTGTTTTGCACTTCATCTTGAAATGTTCGAAACATCTCAAACGATTCACCTTTGGACTTCATCAGATAGACATAATCATATCTAGATAAGTCTTTAGTGAAATATGATGAAATACCAAAATCCTCCCCTAGCAATGCTGCTTAATAGTTCACATACATCTTATGTATAATGACTAATAAGTCACTAGCCCTCCCACTACTTTAGTGTAGGGTGGTTTGGTCGATAATCCCAATAAATAAGATCCAAAATCCTCAAATGATTCATGGTCATATGAGTCTAAAAAGTCCATGTTAATGGAGTTTAGATATATGTTTCTTATTTATTTGACCAAGCCGGCAATGCCATATGAACGCGTTGTTCATATTGTTCGGTTTAGATTTCCCATTTATATTATAGATATCTTCAATATTATTTTGTTTCTCATCTTCAAGGATATGAAGACCATTTAATGACATATGCATTACAATAAGGCATATTATTAAATAAATATAAAACTTCTTATTGAAAATAAGAAAATTATATCCTTCATCATCCATTTAAGAAACATAAATAATACTCCTACTCAAATTCGGAACGTAGTCATACTTGTTCAAAACAAGTACTACTTCACAAGGCAAAGTGACTTCATAAGTCCCTTATGGCTAATGTTGCAACTATTGCTCCATTCCCATGCTTAGGTTTAATTTACCTTATTTGAGTAGCTTTCTATTCTTTGTTCCTTGCACATTTAAACAAATGTGAGATCCAATCCGGTATCATATACCCAAGAACAAGAAGTCGAAAGGAAAATATCTATCATATAGATACTTGAAGTAGTAGCAATCATATTGCTCTTCTTCACCTTTTAGGCCTTCCTAATAAGCCTTGCAACTTTGCTTCTAATGATCAATCTTATTGCATTGGTAGCAAACTGCATCCTTTTGAGACAATTTGGGTTTAGCCTCTTCGGCTTTGACAACTTTTGTCCTAGGTTTAGCAACTTTTGCTTTACCTACTTTTCCTTCCTTTGTGAACCCTTTCTTGTGTTAACCATTAACACAATTTGCGGATTGCTCCTTCTTTCATCATATGAATTAAGAGCTTTCACCACAACATATATCTTTTGCCTAGCTTGCACTTGGAACATTTCCTTTTTGCGTTATGCTATAACAAAAAGAATAGTTATCATGTGCTCAAGGTTCTTCATAAGAGCCTTTAACCATGATGGCAAATTCAAGGCAAGCAATATTGTCAGAATCATCAATATGTTTCTAATGTTGCTTCCTTATTTGCCCTTTGCAACATTTGCAATGGGTTTAGTAGGAACGGATTCGTCAAGAACGTACACATTTGCCTAAGAACAATTCTTGAGCGTCTGATCAAATCAGAATAACTTGTACCGTTCTTTTCGAATTTTGTCCTTCATAAGGACGAATCGCAATTATCATTATGTAATGCTACTTCTACAACAAAATATACAAATTATATGAACACATATCAATATCAACACATTTATCATTTAAGAGCAAATAATGTATTTTACAAATACTCCCACTAAATCATACACCTTCCAATGCTATTAAGCATAATATGCATTTAATGGGCTAAGATCCAACTTTAATTTAATCTCAAGTACGCTATGGCGCACCGCTCAAGATTAAACTAATTAGGTAGAAAAACATCAATCATATCGTATATGACTCTTAGGACTAAGATCCATCTTTAATTTGATCTCAAGTACGCTATGGCGCACCGCTCAAGATCAAACTAATTAGGTAGAAAACATCAATCATATCATATATGACTCTTAGGATCTTTTATGAGATTTATTTAAGACATCATATGTCTAAGCATATTTTAATCTCATCTTATGCCTTGGGTCCAAAACCATTTTGATAACCCAATTAAGTTCATCCATTTTAAACGTATAGGAACCACCATTTCCTCATCTTGCTCGCAAACGGAATAGAATCAAAGCACCTTGCTATGGCAAGCCCACCCAAAACTATCCGAGTGGTCTCAAGTGTTTAAATCATGGATTGGCATAAAGAACTTAAAAGTTAAATGAAGGTTCTTTAAGGTAGATTATAAGCATATCAGCAAAGATAGTCATAATCATGCACCAGGTAAGTTCCCAGGAAGATAGGTGAGCCACAAGGACTACTTAAGTACCAACTTTTCCTTAGACAGAACTCTCCTAGTCATGCACAATTAGAAATCAACTCTGATTTGACAACATAATCACTACCTTTTATAAACAATTAGTTTCCTTTTAAAATTTTGCGTAATTATGACTTGTTTCCATAAACAATCATAAGATCCAAAATTTACAATGTCTAAATCTAAACATATTAGGAAACTATAATGCAATGTTTCAACTAAACATTTTAGAAAATCACAATTCAATGTTTCAACTAAACATCTAATAAAAAATTCTTAACACTTAAGAACAAATAATTCATGCATCGCAATAATTATTAAAATCATATTTTAGTCAATTAATCATGCATATCAATGAATCAATCTAGCATGGACTTATAAACTCAATTTTATAACATCCAGATTTTCATATACATTGCAATAATTATTAAAATCACATTTTAATCAATTAATCATGTATATCAATGAATCAATCTATCGCGGACTTATAAACTCAATTTTATAACATCCAGATTTTCATATGAACATATCAGATTGAAAACACAATCACAGAATAGCAGAAAAATTGAACAAACTGATTACGCCGGTTTTGGCTTATTATGTCGCGTGACAACACGCCCGCAGGCTTGATATGTCGCGCGACCTAACAGCCGCTTACTGAACTCCACATGGCTCAACATGTCGCGCGACATAAGCAGCCAAGTAACAGGATTTCCAGATTCGAACCAATACAGATTACATGTAATTAAATCACGTAAAACATCCCTTTTACAGATTTAATTCAGCATATTTCGAAAACGATTTTCACATTGTTTCACATAAACAATTAAAAATTCTATCACATACAAAACATGCAATAAGCATATAAACAATTTATATCTTAAATCTAGCATGTTAATTCAAACTTAACCATACGAACGGTGCTCTGATACCACTGTTGGGTTTTACGGGTCCATGCGCAGCGGAATTAAGCATTAAAACATAAAACCCAAGAAGCCCTAGGATCCGTTCTATACAATTAATTTGAATACCTATGAGATAGAATTAAACCAACCTTGAAACGCTTTCCGGTCTTGAGCTATCGAACGATTTGATTATGTGATATCGAATCACAAACTTCGTTCTTCAACTTGCTTGAACTCTAGGCCTTGATCGATGAACGAGCGAAGACCCTCTTTCGGTATCCACACCTTTGAATGAATCCAAGAACAACTTCTTGATGATTGCTAGATCTAAAACCTTGAAGAATATTGAGAGTATTTTGTTGTGAATTTTGATTGAAAATTTCGGCTGACCTTTTAGGTCTGACAGAACCCTTGTATTTATACTACAATAGTAGGAATACCTCTCCTAATCGTATTAGGAGAGACAGGCTGTCAAACCGCGTACTGGCCTATTATGTCGCGCGGTATATTAAGCCATTGGCTTAATATGTCGCGCGGTATATATAGCCGGATACGTGAAACTCTCAACTATTCTTCCTCGGTTTAACCAATTCATTCTAGTTGTGTGTGACCCAATAGGATTACATTATGTTGGCAATGAGTTCGATCATATCGAACCTCATAAGACATAAGCGGACTCTAGCAAGCCATTATGTCTACCCAAATAATGCAACGTAAGAGTTCACGTTTCCAATGGTGTACTTCCATTTATCCCTTTGTCTCACGATGTTATATTTGAACACAAGTCATGGTCCTTGTCAACTTGTTATTGTTCAATGATTTCTCGATTCTTGAGTATAATGATAATTCCAATCATATTGGGGTACGGCCATACACTTTCATCATTATCACTCATCGAGGGGCCCAAGCATAACATCTCTCTTCCGAGGGACAAATTCCTTCTTGACTTATCATCCTTCCCATCATGAATCCGATCATGCCAATGATAGTCTTTATAGATATCGTGTTAAGATATCGTTTGACTAAAATCAAACATGACTTTCATCATATGTAAGGTTACGATAATCTTAGGTCTAGGAAATAAATGAAGTAACCGTATGAGATTTAAGTATGACATTTGACCATGACATAAATCTCATGCGGGTCATGTCCAGTCACTTGTTCTCTAACAAGTACCCATAATTTCAATGTGCATCTCTTATGCATATAATCATCACATGATTATCCATTGACAATTATACTAATTATTCTCTTAATAGTTAGGGACGGAGATTATTACAATAAATATGCAAACTATATAATAATCAAATAATAAACATAAACGATAAAGATGATACATAACGGTTTCCAGTTAAACATAACTAAAGCCTAGGGCATTACACCAACAACTCCATACTCTCAAAATATTCTGTCCATGCATACGGATACGTTGCTACACTTCGGAACCCACACCACGAACAGATCTGAGAGTGAGCATAGCAGGTTGAAGCATGCGTTGGGAAGTACTTCTTCTACTTTTGACACAATTTTCAAAGTTGCTCACGAGATCATGGAAATTCAAATAATAAAAATCAAAGCTAGCATGGAGATGGCAAAGAGCAGAATTCCAGTTGATATGAAGACTTGTAATCTTTATCAGGACATATTGGGGAGAGTGTCAAATGTAGCCTTGGACATCATCAAAAAAGAGCGGTCTCGTAGTGGGGATAATGTCATGAATCCCTCAGAATGTGGGTGTTATGTTAGGCGAACACATGGACTTCCATGCGGTTACGAGATTGCACGCATACAGAGCTACTGGGGGATGGATTGGGTTGTCTTCGATTCATGCTTTTTGGAAGAAGTTGGACATTGAGCCGTAGTTGTCCAACTAGGTCTTCGATCAATGAAAATTCTTTTGTAGGCTGTGTGGAGCGAAGTACGTAACGCACTGAACCGATCAAGAGAAAGTTATTCCAAACGATAAATGAAGAGCTACATCCACAAACCGAGAGATGCTTGAGCCACCTCATATTTCAAAGGCAAATAAACCTAGGACCGCCGGTTCGAGAATACTTTCGAGATTGGGAGCATACAGACGAGATATTTTGGAGTCCCCACTACACCACCCTCCACCGGCGGCAGTGCAGATCTACATTCATTGCATCAACCCAATCGGGTATGATGTCGTGGGACTCAAACTCTTTGAAGTCCACGCCCAATCCGAAAGTAGGTTCAAACACTACACCATCTAGCCCTACTACTCCTACGTCTCTTCCACCACTAGCTTCTTCAACTCGTGGGAGAGGACGAGGTCGAGGACGAGGACAGGGGACGGGGTCGGAGTCGGGGTCTGGGGTCGTGGAAAGGGAAATGGACAAGTCACTAGTCTACATACTTCGGGTATACTATGTCATTTATGCCTTTCATGGTCCCATTTATTGAAGGCATCACGAGATGTGAGGGTGATGGACATTGTGGCTATAGAGCCGTAGGCTGCAGCGAATATACGGAGATGAGGACATGTGGCCTCGAGTCCGCACGGATTATTGCCTTGAGTTTGCATGGTCGACGCGAGCTTTATCGTGAGAGTTATATCTTGGACTAGTATGGACGAGCTCTACGGTCGAATTGCTTACTATTCCTCCCGGCTCACGAGTATTATTATATGACCCTCCCGCAGCTAGGGCACATCATTGCCACGAGGTATAATGTGGTGTTCATCTCGTACACGCTAACCGGTGGCTTCACATGCCTTCCGGTGGCGTACCACAAGGAGTAGGACCACCCACGAGACACACTTGTGCTTGGACACATTGGAAACCATTTTATATTGCTGCACATGTTAGATAATGATTACCCAATGCCATCGCCGGCGTTATATTGGGAGGCTCATCGTGATGCAAGCGCAAGTAACTTGGTCATGCCATACGAGCTCGGATAGAGACATTCAACCGACTCTCGGTGCGTCGAACGAAGAAAGAGTTTCAAGAAATAGGCCATAGTATGAGTGTATCATTTGACTTATTGAGCCTTTTTATTTGTATGTATGAATCATTAAAAAGCTGTTTGGAAGTTTGGATTTGTGATGTGAAATATGGCAAAGTATACCATTTTTTATGATTTTTTTTCAAGAAAATTTGTATTGGTCTTTGAATTTTTCCGGTTTTTATGTTTGGAAGTATGAATTATTGGTATCGGATATGTTTCGTATGAAAATACACGAAATATTTGTTAATATTTCGTGTGAATATACACGAAATAACTCAATACATTTCGTATATTTATATACGAAACGTATTTGACAACGTCGTGTAAAATTACACGAAACGTTCGCGTACGAGAGGACAATTTTGTCCATTTTCCGTGCCTTGCAAATAGTGTGCCTTGCAAATAACCGTCCCCGCATTTACCGTATACTTCCTCCATCCCACAATAATATATAAAATTTTCTTTTTGGGTGTCCCAATATAATATACTCCCTCCGTCTCATCAAAATTGATATCAAATTTCTGAGCACACGAATTAAGGAAAAGTAAGAGAGAGAAAAAGTGAAAGAAAATGTTGTGAGTATGAAGAATTAAATAGGAGAGATAATGAGTGGGAGGAATAGTTAGGAGAGAGAATGTTGTGAGTGTAAAAGTGAAATAGGAGAGAGAATGAGTGAGGTAAATAGTAAAGATTCCCTTCCATTTTGGAAAGTATCAGTTTGGCTGGAACAGACTAAAAAGGAAATAAGTATCAGTTTTGGTGAGACGGAGGGAGTATAACTTTCCTAAAATGGAAAGAAATCTTTACTATTCCCTCCACTCATTCTCTCTCCTATATTATTTTAATACTCACATCACCATTATAATTTACTATTCTCTCCACTCATTCTCTCTCCTATTTTATTTTCACACTCACAACACTTTCAATATAATACTTCCTCCTTAATTCCCATACATTGACAAAAGTCTATAAAACTATGGGACGGAGGGAGTATTTCGGAATACATAACCTAAAACACTAATCTATATCCATATCTTTATAGGAGTATATAAAAGGAAGATTGTCGTAAATCTTTGGCTATTGAAGGGCAATTTGGATATTTTACATTGTGACAAATTTGCAAATGAAAATGATGAAAATGTTGGAAATGGATAACCGAAAGTTAAGTTTAACTTAACGTTGATCTAGTTTCTAACGGAAGTTCGTTATGTGTTAACGAAACTAGTTACAAATGGTAATCTACATTTGTTGTAGATTATATATAACTCATTTAATGTCTCAAAACCATTTCCGTGTGAATGAGAAATTAATGACAAATGATTTGTAACTTAAATATTGGGTCAAAGTGTGATTTGGGTTGGTCCCAAAATTGGTTTGGACTTGTTGTGGCTAAAGGGCTGACGAGCGGCCTGAAGAAGCTGCACAGCGGCCGTGCAAGTGTCTAGGACACGGCGGGTGCACCGTGCCTTGCCTT